>JAANDH010000250.1:0-62537 GCA_011799765.1 Nymphaea thermarum | reverse complement strand
ATATATATATATATATATATATATATATATATATATATATATATATATATATATATATATATATATATATATATATATATATATATATATAACACTACATATATACACCACATACAAACAATATAATTGTCATTTTGGACGAAATTATGGCCATGAAGACCATGGCCAAAACAAACAGTTGAATACTATACTGGATTTAGCTATTCCTAATGGAAAAATGCTGTTACTAAGTGAACAATATTATAAAAGAATATTGGATTCAATTATTCCCTCAAAGCAAACAAAAAATGTAACCTAACAGAACAAAGGCATACATGTCATCAACTAAACGGTCTCATCCCTTCACTCATTACCACTTTCGGCAGAAAAGCTATGGATGGGACTTAAAGTTAGTGACATGTATGGACTCCTCTGATTCTAAAAGAACCAGCTGGCTTCTATGCCAGCCTATGTTTTATCTTAATGCAATAATAGAAGTCACCTATCCTTCCTCTTGAAGGCTCCAATGGCTCTATAAAACCCCCTGATTTTCTTCTTCTGGGGACACATGACTTTCTTCGCAAAAGAAATCTGAGGGTGGTTGTGAGCTTTGTAGAGTGTTCTTTTGAAATGAGAGTCACAGTGTGAGCTTTGTACGGTGTTCTTTGAAAAGAGAGTTACAATTTCTATTCAAGTTGTAATAGCCATCAAGTTGTAATAGCCATGGGCTAAAGCAAAAACGTCTCCAACAGAGGATTCAAGTTGGTTTCAATAAAGGAGTCTTATTTCAGTAAGTATTTCATGTTTTCTTACTCTTAGTTCTTTTCTTTTCTGTTATTCCAGTCTATGATACATTGCTTTCTCTGTTTCTAGTCTTAGCGTGTTATCTCTGTTGACTGAAGTGCTAAGGGTAGAAGTACTACGTGTTGGTTTCCAGGCCATTAGGGAAAAAACCATTACACAATTATTAAGGCTTCAGACCTGACACTAAGGCAAGAGAAAGAACATACAAATAGGCAAGGGAAAGAGAGAATAAAAAATGAAAATGAGAGCGATTGAAGTGGTATCAGAGCTAGACTCCTAGAAACCTAACTTAATATTTCTGGAGAGAATTGAACAAAACATGAGTGAAACAAGAGCCTTGCCCTTGGTAGGGAGGTCTCGAGCTCTTCGAGATGGCATTGCCATCTATGTTTTCTTGAAATTTGCAGACGTTGTCTGAAAAAAGCATCACATTTACAAGACCTGCCAAATCTCAAGACAAGGATAATAAAAGACATGAGATACTAGAAGAATCCAGTTTAGAAAGAAGAATTATAAGATTAGAAAATCACTATGAAAAAGTAGAAGAATTCAAAGAAAAAATCTAAGAAGAGGTAGATGAACTTTTTTCCTTACAACAAAGAACTTTAAAAGGAAAAAATGTTACAACAAATCTAATGAATATTGAACAAGAATTCCAAGTAATAGAACAGTATTTTCATCAACTTCTAGTTAGATGCCAAATAACAATAGGAGACTCTATTCTAGATGTGCAAGCCCTAATAGATATAGGATGCACCAATACTATCATTGAACAATCGTTAGTACCTTCGAAATATCTCAAACAATTACAAGAGCCTATCATGGTGTAAACTATGTCAGGAGCCAAATTAGCATATACAGACTATGTACCTAAAGAACTCATTGCCATTCTTTTTTGGACTTATCAAAATACTTTAGCAAAAGCCTCCGAAGGCCCAACACTTTATGTCAAATCTTTTGACGTCAAAAACATATACTCTAGGCCTCTCCTTTTTGATTGGTTGCCACCATGGTGTGGTTATATCCCAAGGCGGCCTTTAGATCTTACCTGATTTGGCTGTTTTATTTGATTTCTATTACTTTGACCCTTATCTTTATCCTCCTAGTCTCCATGCGAAGCGTGGTGGGACCCCTAAAATGCAGTAGCAGCCTAATAAAATAGAAAGAGAGTCATGCACCTGTCCTATCCCCGGACAATGCAAAAATAAACCACAACTTTGTCAAACTCTTGTAGATACACATTATATGTCTGTCATACTAGATCATACAATAAAAAACCTTCTGCCAAAAGATGAAGGGCCCATTGAGATTGATATACACAGTAACTATGAATGTCCAACATATGTTTTAGATAACAAAAGAATTATTAATCTCCTCGACAAATAGGGATAAACTCCAACTATACAGATCTAGATGACATTATTTCAAAACTTGAAATTACTGGAGACAACCCTTAGAAACATTGGGAGCAAAATAAAACATATTGTACCCTCGACATTATAAATCCAGATCTTAGGATAAAAACAACAAACATAAAATACTCGTTAGAGGAAGAAAAATAAATGGAAAAACAAATCACAGAATTATTAAACTTAAAAATAATCCAAAAACATAGTTGCCCTCGTAGGTCTCTGCTTTTATAGCAAACAAACATGCTGAACAAGTTAGAGGAAAAACTAGAATGGTAGTTAATTAATAATTCAAGACTCAATGATAATACCAAAGATGATGGATATAATATCTCATATAAAGATGTCCTTATCCAAAAAATCCAAGACAAAATTTATTTTTTAAAATTTGACTGTAAAAGTGAATTTTGGCAAAGTAAGAATGGCCAAAGTATCTATAGAATGGACAGCTTTTACTTGTCATCAAGGACATTTTGAATGAATAGTAATGACCTTTGGACTTAAAAATGCACCCAGTGTAATTCAAAGAAAAATGGATAATGCCTTACAATGGTGTAAAGAATTGTCTATTGTCTATATAGATGATATCTTAGTGTTTTCAAAAACAAAGAAAGAACACATAAACCATTTAAAACAAATCTTCAAAATCTTTGAAGAACAAGGAATTATAAGTTCAAAAAACAAAATAGAACTGTTAGAAACACATATCAAGTTCCTTGGGACAGAGATAGGCAACAAATGCATAAATCTCCAACCACACTGTAAATAAAATCATAAAAGATTTTCCTGACAAAATAGAGGACAAAAAGCTACTCCAACAATTTTTAGGTATACTTAACTACACTAGACCATATATACCCCAATCACATAGTCTAATTGTAGGATTATATGCAAAATTAAGACCAAATGGAGTTATCTATTTTAACAAAGAAGATGTGGAACAAGTCAAAAAAATCAAATTCCTAGTCAATAAATTAAAACCTTTAAGGTTCCTCTTAAGTACAAATTAGCTAGTTATTCAAACTGATGGTTCGGCTATAGGATGGGGAGCAGTACTCCTCACCAAACCTATAAAATATGACTCAAGAAGTACAAAGCTTTTGATATATGTATCCTACAAAAACAATTCACAATACGAACAGATTGTGAAGCTATTGTCAAATTTCAATTTCATTTTTTTTTGTAAATTCATTGACTAATGGATAGTCTTCTTTGGATCTTTGATAGTTTGTCTTGTAATCTTCAATAGAGACTATTGAATAAATAGATTCTATTTCGCTAACATATTCATCAATCTTAATCAATTCTTGGTTTGTCGTACTAATTAAGACTGCTTCTTTTCTATAAGCATTTAGCAGTTTAGGGAAATTACCACCCAAATGATCTTTTTCATTGCATATTATGCAACATAATTTGTTTTTATAATTTCTTCGTTTATCATATTTTCTTACATGTTTGTCTTTATTTAGATAAGGAGCTTTATTTTTTTATTTTCTTAGAAAATATCTCTTTGTTCTTCTTCTAGGTATTTCTTTTGGGTGTTTAGTTCTTTTTCTATGTGGTTTTGGTATTGCTATTCCAAGTTTTGTGGAGTGTAGATTTTCTTGCAGAAAGATTTTTCTCCTTTTAATTGTTTTTGTATATTGATTTCAGTACATTTCTTTTCTAGGCATTTGCAAATATATCTTATTCTATATGCAATGTTTTGTGAAATTTGTAAAGGTTTATTTTCTATAACATAAGGTTGCCAACTTTTTACAATTTCTTGCCCTAAGGCACGGGGAAGTTTTCTAAAAAGTCTGTCTCCAAGTTCATTGCCATAAGAATTTCCTGATATAGTGGTATAATAATAATATGCTCTTAATTTTTTTTTATGTAATTCCAACTTGTTAAACTTAATTGGTCTAATCGGCAAATGACCTCTTTTTGTGTTTCATCCATTCCTCATTGGGACTTGTCCCTGTTAAAATTAATTGTATTCTAAAAACAAGGTTGTAAGGGTTTATTCCTACGGCGATGTCATTTTCTAATTCCATGGGAAAATGTTTTTTATAAGCTTCCCACTGGCATCTTGCTGTTTCCCCTAAATATGCTTATAGATATGTTATCATTTCTTTGGCATCTTTATGGCCTAGATTTGTTTTTAAGTAATCTTTAATTACTATGGCACCCCATTGTTCTATAATTTGGGGCCATAACTGTGGGTCATGGGCTGCAATATTTAATATGCATCCTTGATATATTAACTTATGATAATCTACTGTTTCTAGAAGAAAAGGTTTTCCTATAGGATTAAAATCCTTTTGAATGTCTTGTATTTCTGTGTAAGGTTTTCTTGGAGGATATCCATAATAGGTATCTTTCGTTTGGATTTCAGTAGTAACTGTTGGCCTACTACTTTCTGCTTGAGATTCCATGAAATTTTTGATGGACCATCCTTCAAGGGAGATATTATCTTCTTTATCTTCATCTTCCTTTTTCATCCTATGGACCCTAATATTCTTATCTTGATTAAAGAAAAGTTCTTGATCCAATTGGATCTGTCTGATATTTTTTAATTGACTTTCTAAGTCTATTAGTTGAAGAATATTATCAATTTTCACCTCTAATTCCTTAGGGAATAGGATTTTGTTTCGTTCCATCTTTTCTTTTGACAAATAGATACTTATTACTTAGTTTTGTCATGAGTGGTTCTGTTGATTTTAAGCTTAAATTGTCAAGTTTTTTCGTGACTTCATCATATTCGAAATGGTTGATTTTCGAACTTCTTTTAAAAGTTTGTCATATTTTGTTTCAATATCTTCTATTTTTCTTAAAAATGTGGCATAAACGACCGATGTTTAAGTTTAAAAGTCTTGGATATTCTTTATCAGATTGTGATGTTCCTTCATAAGTAGTATACCTGGAGGAGACTTGGATTCTGTTTATTTTTAACTTAGCTGCTATTTGTTCTATGAAGACTTGGTCTTCTTCCATTAGCTAAGAGCGATTTCTTGAAGGGTTTTGATCATCTGTTCAAGTTTTTGAAAGAAAACTCCCAGATCTTCTATTTTTTGTGATTTGGCTTTTATTTGTTTTTCAATTGTCTTATTTTGGTCTGTTTGGTTAATTTTATCACTTGTTTTTAATGACAATAGTGCTGCATTTATCTGTTTAACTGTATCATATTTAACTGTTTGTTTTGGCCATGGTCTTCATGGCCATAATTTTGTCCAAAATGACAATTATATTGCAACTTATTGGTTTGAATAATATATGAATCTCTGGGTAGACTTAAATCTAAAAAATTTAATCTATTTATTCTTTAGTTTCATATTCTTTTCTCCTATTTCTCGAAGATAAACCCATATATAAAGTTTTTCATTATCTTCTATTATTGGTATCTTAGAAAGATGTTGAATGTCTAGCCTGTTGGATTTCTTCTAAATCTCGAAGAGATTGATCATCATCTTCTGAGCTATTTGGTTGCCTTTGTTCATAGGCAATAAAATGAATGTATTCTTGTCCCAAACGATCCTCATAATGTATAGCATTAGTAGGCATCATTATAGGATTGTCATTTTGAATAAATCTATCAATCTACCATCCAAGGCCTGCAAGGTCTTGGGCACTATAAGCTTTTGGCTTTATAAACTTGATTCCTTGCTGCATCTACAATTCCTTGGATGTTAAGATTGTACCGAACTTGGTCATTATTGCTGAGTCTTCCTACTACAGCAATTGAAACCAGGAGGTTGTCTCCTTCTGTCATGTCTTCATATCCACGAGTTTGAATTCCTATGCAGAGGTACTTGTAAAAATCTGTAATGCTCATATAGGTATTAGGGGTTAAATAAATCATTTCAGCCCCATTGTTAAGATCTATTTCCATGACCCCAAGTTTAGCCTTTGCTGCTTTTTGGAATCTTTAATCTAATATCATTACAAAACACTTAGCCCCCATGTTTCTTCTATTTAAAGGACTGATTTTAACAAATATTAATCCTATATGAATCAAATTATAATTTCTTAGCTTTAAGGTTTTTATACCTTTTGCACTTAGTAATTGAATAGTTTCTATCTGATTTTCAAGAACATATAGTGCTAATTCTCTTATATATATATATACATATATATATGTATGTATGTGTGTGTGTGTATATATATATATATCTATATATATAGACCTTGTAACCTTCTCCATTCATCATGATGGTAAAGGGTTTCTGGGTTTAGGACTTGTCAGAGTCCTCTTTCTTGCCAATCTTCTAGGATTTCTGCAATTTCTTCTAATTGAACATTATGGGAGGACAAAGAGGCTCTCTCTCTTCGTCTTCTGATAATTTCACTTAAAAAGGTTAAGTGTGTTTGGTTACCTGATGAAGGAACTTCTCGAAGAGTTAGAGACCTCCCTACAAAGGGTAAGGCTCTTGTTTCACTCATGTTTTGTTCAATGCTCTCCAGAAAGATTAAGTTAGGTTTCTAGAAGTCTGGCTCTGATACCACTTCAAGTGCACACTCATTTTCATTTCTTATTCTCTATCTTTTCCTTCCTTATTCATACATTCTTTGTCTTGCCTTAGTGTCATGTCTGAAGCCTTACTAATTATGTAATGGGTTTTTCCCTAATGGCCTGGAAACCAACACATGGTACTTCTACCTGTAACACTTCAATCAACATAGCTAACATGCTAAGACTAGAAAACCAAGAAAGAAATGTATCATAGACTGGAATCACAGGAAAGAAAAGAACTAAGAGTAAGAAAATGTGAAACACGTACTGGAGTAAGACTCCTTTATTGAAACCAACATGAATCTTCTGCTGGAGAGGTTTTTGCTTTAGCCCATGGCTATTACAACTTGATGTCTATTACAACTTGAATAGAAATTGTAACTCTCTTTTCAAAAGAACACTCTACAAAGCTCACACTGTAACTCTCATTTCAAAAGAAAACACTAGAAAGCTCACAACCACCCTCAGATTTCTTTTGCGAAGAATGTCGTGCGTCCCCAGAAAAAGAAAGTCAGGGGGTTTTTCTAGAGCCATTGGAGCCTTCGGGAGGAAGGACATGTGGCTTCTATTATTGCATTAAGACAAAACCTACGCTAGCATAGAAGCTAAATGGTTCTTTTAGAATCAAAAGAGTCCATGTGTGTCACTAACTTTAAGTCCCATTCACAGCTTTTCTACCGAAAGCGGTAGTGAGTGAAGGGAAGATACAGTTTAGTTGATGACACGTAGGCCTCTGTTCTGTTGGGGTTACATGAGTTTACTATAACAGCTTCTTTTCCTTTTCTTATATACAGACATGTCTTCAGGAGAAGAACCTGATTCTTTGTGGTATTGATATGCTGGTTGCAATAGAACTTAGGCCGGTGTCGTAGGTCCTTTGCCATTGTTTGTTGTGACTTTGAATATTTTGATACCTTCATTGGGCTTGTTTTCTCCATCTTTTCCACAGGCGGTGCACGTTCCTGCAGTGTGTTTGATGAGTTGGCAGTACATTTGTAGAGTATCTGGATCATTTTTGAGTTGTCCTTGATCGATCCAATTTACAAATGCTTGAGTGCTGATGATTGCACATTTGGATGTAGAAGCATGGTGCCACCATATGCCTCTTTCTACTTGTTTTCTAGCTATGTGAATTAATACATTCATGCCTATGGCACGTCTGTAATGAATAAATTTCTTCAGATCATCAATATGTGGATAAGGTTTTGGTTTTTAGGCAACATCAAAGGCTAACTATAATTCTTTTTCCCACTAGACCAATTTGAACTAAGTGGATGGTGTGTGTTTCTTTTCGTAACGTAGATTTTGGGAGGCGCAGAATGGAATTTTAGAAAAAGAATAGAATCTTTTGTGACCCCTGAATTGCCAGTGAGGTATTCTTTGATAGCTTCTCCTATTTCTGGTGGTAATAGTATGATTCCCTCTAAAGTAGGTGAGAGGTATAGAAGAGCTAGTGATCCAAAGGAAAACCATTTTTTAATTATTTCAAGATGACACCCTTGTAAGCATGTTACCCTTGGGTGTATACCTGTATGGTCTACTAAGTATTCTTGGTTTGAACCTTCAATTGGTAAGGTATATAGGTCTTTTAGAATGGGAAAGCAATTGTGGACTCCTTCTAGAATAGCATTTAATGTATCAAATATATTTGCCAAGGTTTTGGCTTTGTCAGCAACTGTGGTGATTGTTGTATGACTATATGATATTCCAATTTCTTGAACTGGTTTTTTCCCATCAATATTTTAGGTTTTCTAGGTTGTAATTACCCCTTTTTGTTTTAGGGAAACCTAGTTAGATTCGAGTGTGGAGTATTCCCATGGCTTCATCCAGCTTGGCTGTTATTTCTGTATGTCGGTCCAAAAGCTCCACCAAGAGTCTTTGTTGTTCTTTTCCGTATGCCATGACCATGTCTATCGCTTTTGACAAATATTCAATGAGTTTCTCCATGTTCTTGTTTAACCAACCTGGAAAGCATATCAGCAATTAGATTATCTTTTCCTTCAATATGTTCAAAAGATACCTGTGTTGAGTATGCAAGAACATTGTCTCAAAAATTTAACCATCTCCTTGCTAATGACCTTTTCCCTATTTCATGTAATTGGGAATGAAATTTGACAATAGCTTCACAATCTGTTCTTATTGTGAATTCTTTTTGTAGGATAAATAAATCAAAAGCTTTGATAGCATAACTGATGGCTAATAGTTTTGTGTCTAGAGTTGTAATATTTTTTTTTGTCAAAAAACTTTCCTGACGCATATCTACAAATTTGCTCTATACTTTTTTGAGTCATATTTCATAGGTTTGGCAAGGAGTACTGCTCCCCATCCTATAGCCGAACCATCAGTTTTGAATAACTAGATAATCTGTACATAAGGGAAGCTTTAAAGGTTTTAAGTTATTGACTAGGAATTTGATTTTTTTGACTTGTTCCACATCTTCTTGGTTAAAATAGATAACTCCATTTGGTCTTAATTTTTCATATAAACCTGCAATTAGACTATGTAATTGGGGAATATATGGTTTAGGATAGTTAAGTATACCTAAAAATTATTGGAGTAGTTTTTTGTCCTCTATTTTGTCGGGAAAAGTTTTTAGGATTTTTTTACAATATGTGGTTGGAGATTTATGTACCCATTGCCTTTTTCTGTCCCAAGGAACTTGATATGTGTTTTTGGCAGTTCTATTTTGTTTTTGAAATTACAATTCCTTGTTCTTCAAAGATTTTGAAGATTTGTTTTAAATGGTTTATGTGTTCTTTCCTTGTTTTTGAAAACACTAAGATATAATCTATATAAACAATAGAAAATTCTTTACACTATTGTAAGGCATTATTCATTTTTCTTTGAAATACACTGGGTGCATTTTCAAGTCCAAAAGGCATTACTAATTCCAAAATAAAGAACCTGAATCTCAGTATTTTCATCAACTTCTAGTTAGATGCCAAATAACAATAGATATAGGATGCACCAATACTATCATTGAACAATCGTTAGTACTTTTCAAAATATCTCAAACAATTACAAGAGCCTATCATGGTGGAAACTATGTCAAGAGCCAAATTAGCATATACAGATTATGTACCTCAACAATATGTGTATATGTTATACGTATATAATATACATCTATATTATTCAATATACCTGTATATATTACATAAATATTATATAAAATATGTGTATATATTGTATATGTACATATTACATATAATATATTTTATATATATATATATATATATATATATATATATATATATATATATATATATATATATAACACTACATATATACACTATATGTATACATATATTTATAATAACATGCGTTATACATACAATCAGTAACATATCATATATATACGACAACATGTATCAAATATACATTATGTGTTTAATATAATGCAACAAATAATACAAAATATTGAATATGTATGTATGTATATATACATATTATATATATATATATATATATATATATATATATATATATATATATATATATATATATATATATATATACATATAATATACATATATGATATAAATATGTATGTGTGTGTGAATGACTTTACAATATATGTGCATATATGCTATGTCATATAAATTACAAATACATTGTATTATATATAACATAAATATATATATATATATATATATATATATATATATATATATATATATATATATATAACATATATATATTATATGCATATATTATACATACAATATAAATTTTAAATATGTGCTTCGTATATGTACAACACGTATCATATGTTATGTATTATGTGTATAACATATATACATATAACGTATGAGTACACATATGTTTGTAGCATAGATTCATATGTATACATGTAATGTACTTTATATACGTATAACATTAGTATATATATTATATTCTTCAAACATGTTACAATATATACACATATATACAACATAGTACATATGTTGTTATATTCATAATATAACTAGGTGTTATACACGTACATGCATATATAGTAATACATATGTATAAAAATTGTATATATAATATATATACAAACATATATGTATGTGTACATGTGTATAATACATATATATATGCACGTTCTGTACGTTTATTACTATATAATATGTATAATATATGTTTATTATGTACATATAAAATATACTATATGTGTACATGTTATATGTATATAATATACATGTGTATTCAGTATACCTATTTATATTACATAAATATTATATAACATATGTGTATATATTGTATATGCACATATTACAAATAATATAATGTCTATATATATATATATATATTATATATATATATATATATAACAGAATGTGCATATATATATGTATTATATACATGTATACATACATATATGTTTGTATATATATTATATATACAATTTGCATACATGTGTATTACTATATATGCATGTACGTGTATAACACCTAGTTATATTATGAATATAACAACATATGTACTATGTTGTATATATGTGTGTATATTGTAACATGTTTGTAGAATATAATATATATACTAATGTTATAGGTATATAAAGTACATTACATGTATACATATGAATCTATGCTACAAACATATGTGTACTCATACGTTATATGTATATATGTTATACACATAATACATAACATATGATACGTGTTGTATCATATACCAAGTAAAATGTAATGTCGTACAAATATAACATACATATATGCATATATATATATATATATATATATATTGAGATCGAGAGAGAGAGAGAGAGAGTAATATGTACTTATATTGTATATGTTACTTATGTGACATAGCATATATGTACATATACTATATTCAATCATTCATATATCCATATGTATCTATATCATATATATACATTAGATATACATACATATATATATATATATATATATATATATATATATATATATATATATATATATATAATATGTATATATATGATATGTATATATACATATACAATACTATGTATTATATATTATATTGTGTATATAATATGCACGTAATATACATATATGTGTATATGTTACATGTATGCCCGTTATACGTGTTACACATACAAGTTTGTTGTATAGTCATATATCTTAATATAAAGTATACATATATATGTGGTTTGGTATATAATATCATAATAACATAGTATATGTAATGTATATTAATACACATATGTACATGTATAGTATATATATGTTAGAGCATAATATATTGTATATATAAATATGACATTTACATACAATATATTGTATATATATGTATAAGTATACATACAAATACATATTCGCCATATATATCATAACATATATAATATGTAATATTGTTATATAGTGCAGTACGTGTAACTTGTATATATATATATATGTATGTATATATATATACTATACATGTCTATGTTTAGATATGCAAGGGTATTTTGAGAATTTTGACTTAGAAAATATTGGTATTTAGGAAATGATCATAATGTCTTGATACTTGGGGCCTATGAATGATCAGTGATTTGGCTTTAGATATGAAAATGTATCTAGGTCTCAGATTTGGAGCTGGATATGGATTAAGACCATAGAATGGACAAAAAGTAATATATTTGGATTTGTATGCTAAATTTGAATCTAAAATCCTGATTTGGATCTAAGCCACAGATTTCTGAATTCAGGTAAAAATAAGGAATATGATCTAAATTTGGATCCAGATTAAGAATTTGGAACCAAACAAGGATATGCATCTAGATTTTGGATCTTTGGTCTGGATCAGGTCTAAATTGGATCGAAGGCACAATTGGGAACAATTGAGTCTAAAATTGAGATTTGGATCTGTTTTGGAACTGGTTTAGAGTTTGGCTTTAGATATGGATCCATTTTGGATTTAAAGTTGTAACTTGGATGTGATTCGGATCTAATGATCTATTTTGGATCTAGGATGGTATTTGGATCTGGATTTGGATCTACGGCACTATTTTGGAGATAGAATTGGGTTTTGGATCTAGGGATTTGCTTTAGGCTTCTATATGAGTTTTTAGATTGGACACGGTTTGAATTATAAAATAAGTCTAAATTGAGATTGGGCTTTGTGTCCAAGGTTTGCAATTAGATCCGACTAAATCCCAAATATAGTTGATAGTGAAATAAAAGAGAAATTTATTATAAGTAAGAGAAATTGAAGATTTTGAAGCCAAAAATCTTTGGAAACTGTTGTAAGATTTTTCAAAAACGCTAAATATAGATTTTCGAAAAATTTGGGGTGATTACACATTACAACATATAACATGATGTTGTAAGTATATAAAGTTTATATTAGTTTACGTATATGTATTATGTTATGTAACATGTATATTATATTAACATATATGTACATATACATAATATGCAACATATATATGTTACATATATGTAACATGTGCAGTATTATGTTTACATCAAAATACTATGTATTGTACATATATATACATCATATATATGTCGTATAATAATGTATTCTGTATAATATGTACGTGCACATAATATGTATAATGTTATATATAGTTATATAGTATTTTATAATATTAGGTGACACATTACATAGTATTAATGTCATGTAATATACAATATATTATACATATATCTTATATATATACATACTATGTGTCATAAGTTAATACATATAATATTGTATAGTATACATGTATATATTATATATATTGTGTTATAATAATATATACAACATATTAAGATGTCGTATAATGTACATATGATTGGTATATATATACAATAAAACATATAATATTTATCTTGTTATACATATAGTATGTATTACATAGTAATATGTAAGTATATACGTACACATGTACCATAACACACACACACACACACACACACACACATATATATATATATAATACATATGTATGTTACACAAGTATATATATTACATGTTATACAAATGCATATGGTATAATTGTACATGTATACATATAACATATTATGAATATACAATGTTACATACACATATATGTACATATGACATACACATATATATACTATATGTACATGTATGTATATAACATACATGTAGATGTATTATGTACAATATGTTTGACATATAAATATTAATATTATTACATATATGTTAAAATATGTATATATTAATATAATGAATACATGTACATAATATATATTCCAGATATTATGTAAATATGTGTATAAATGGATATATGTTATCTATTATACAAGTTATATATAATACGTATGTACATATATGTATTATATACAACATATGCATACATCTTATATGTTATATATATATATATATATATATAATACATATATGTTTTATATATAAATATTTTTTACCGCATACTATAATAAATATTTTTAATATACATATATGTAGAACATAAAATGTATTATATATATATATTCTATATTCTATACCTAAACCATACATATATATACATATAAATGTACGTACACATACATGTACATATTTGTAAATATATATATCTATACATGTACATGTGTAATATACTATGTTTAATATACATATACATGTACATATGATACAAATATATGTAATATATTACGTACTGTACCTATATATGATACACGTATATATACATATATTATATAGGCATATGTATTATATGTGTTATATACATATGTATATAGCATATTGTTAACACATGAATAAGGTATATAGTTATAACATAGCCAATATACCCATACACATATTATATATTACATAGATACTATAAGTATACTACACATACAATATATATTATACATTTACGTATATTGTAATTATATAACATGTATACATATGTACATATATGTCCCATATGTTACTTGTACGTATGTATAGGTATATGTTACATATAGGTCTATATATGTGTAGATATTTACTATACACATGAACATATATAGACGATATATATGTTACAATGTACATGTATACATATTATACATATATCATAATATATATGTTACACATATACATGTACATATATATATGTTATACATATAGCTTACAATTGTATACATATATTATATATGCATCTTCATATGTATATCTACTTATGGATAACGTACATATACATGATATATTATTACAAATTGTATACATATTATACATAGAAAAAGTGTAGTCTCATATCACAAATGCCAAGAGGGTTTGGCCTTATCTCTTCTACAAATAAGGCACCTGCCCTCTCACTTCACAAAATTTAAGGGCAATCCATGAGAGACCTATAATTCTGAAAATATGTCAGTTTGGTGCTCACAAAATGGTTTACGCTCAAGCAAGTTAAATTTTAGAGTCTTACCATAAGTCTTGGTTCGGGCTGCATTAGCACTCAACCTACTCCCAACGAGGCAGTGTATGGGTCATGGGAGTAGGCTCAGCCAGCTTAAGGTAATTTCGTTTTCATCTTTATTTTATTTCCAATTTAGTGTTTTTCTTTAGGCATGTTTAGTTTAGTTTTTGTTTTTGTTTTTAGCATGTCTTGTTTAGTTTATTTTTCTTCATTGATTTGATAATGTTGTAATTTAGCATGTTTATTTTCTAGATTAGATTAATGTTAATGGCTTTAGGGTAGGCAAAGGAGTCAGGTATGCCCCTCTCTGCCTTTCTTTTTTCTTTGTAATTCTATGCTTTTGCTTACTTAGTTTTACTTAAAATAATGCATATGGAACATAGTCTTTTATGGGTTGTTTAGTCATATGTTGCACATCTGTCTTAATATTCATGCGTAGGCGTACCCTTTGTGCATCAGTCCATGCATATGAAACCTTGAATCCAGTCTGCTCCTCCTCACAGAAGAATCATTTCAAGTCAGTTTCTTGAAAAGGTTTTTAAGATCAATCTCGTTAAATGATTTCAAAAACCCTAGGTCGTGTAGCCATGTTGTCCAAACCTAGCTTAGTTCTCTAGGACCTAGCTCATACCAGTCTTAGAGTCCACTGCTTGCGTACCTATTTCAACAGCCTAGATCTAGTCAAATTGCTTTAAACGCTCATTCATATGAAATGAATGAAATTTATATAATGTGTCACATGGTTTGACTAAGTCCAAGCACACTTACTACAATCAAACCTATCCCTACGTAAGTTCAAATCCAGAATTAGGCAAGACCGGACCTACTTATTTTGACCAACCTTCTGCTAGCCTATTTGGATCTTGGATCTCAATTCAAGGCATTAGATTCAAATCATGAACCTTATATTCATCATAAAGCCAATTCTATTACATGGGATTTTACATACCAAGTGTTGGATTTTAGATCTCAAACATTGGATTATGGATTATTGATTTTGGATTATGGATTTTAGATGTTGGACCTTTGATTTTGGAATTTGGATAAGATAGGACATACAAGTCCTCAATCATAAATCTCAGGTCATGGATAATGTAACATGGATTTAGGATTTCAGACCCTAGAATTTGGATCTTGATTTCAGATCTTGGATCCTATATCAAATTTCCAAGTAAGATTTAGATCAATTCCCACAAAGTCAAGCCCAAATACAAGTTTTTGAATCATAACATTTAGATCTATTTCCTCAAATTTGGATTTTGTAAGATCAAACTACATGAATACTATATCAAATTTATTGGATTTTGACCTTGGATTTTGGATCACGAGTCTCAATCACATGAAATGATATTTTGACTCCTATAACATATCCTATTTCCAATTTAGAACATGAATTATATTATAAAATTTTCATATCATGATTATATTTCATGGATTCATATCTAGTTTTCCTCAATAGGTCCATGTTCTACACCCTAATCCCAATGGAGACCCAACTCCATCTCTATATGATCTAGTTTTTGCATGCATCATTTTAGATTTAGGACATTGATTTGCATTTACCTATGATGATCCAGATATGAACGGACTTTAGACTAATTCTTTTGTTTCATCTGTCCATTTTTAAGATCTATTTTATATTTCACAACATGCATATTTTTAAAAATGAGGGCACATTTGCTTTTATTATGTTTTGGAAGACATTTGGATTTAGAAATTTGAACATTTAGTCAAGTCCTTAATCTGATTTTATCATTGGTAAGGCATTATGAATGGTCAAACCTCGTACCCGACAAGTTAGGTCCCGTCTCTCATAAACTCACACAAGAAATGAATGTGAGTATAGGTAATGACATCCCATTTATTATGGTCTGCATACCATATTGAAAAAAAATATATGTAAACAAAGTGGCCATGATGGGACATATCACTGTTTGATTAGACAAGAATGTTCCACTTTTCTATGTTTTAAATGTCATATCTCCCTAAGAGCCACCTAGGTACCCTCATATGTTGGATTGGTATATTTATGATGTGTATTAGGACTTAGAATTGGTAGTGATCTTCCATACTCAAGTACAATCATTCCAATATTCAGTTTCTTGTTTTGTTCACATGGTTGTGATCGGCAACACTTCAAGATTTCCATCTCCAGATACGATGAACATGGCCTCGATCAAAAGTTCGCATGACTTTTATCCAGGCCTTAGAAATGGGTCATCTTACAACCCATAAAATTTGAATTTTTGATATTTGTAGGGTCAAACGAAGTCATTTTTCAATCAAATTTCATAGGATGCCTTATTTTTACCATACATACGCTTCAGTGTGGTCAGCTTCCGACACTAGCCACCATTTTTTATTTCCTTTTTAAGGATATTTTGGTCATTTGCCAATATACACATACTTTCATAAAACCTAACTTAGGAGTTACATAATCCTAAGTTAAATATACATTCACATGAACCTAGTGGGTTCAAGCCTAGGCTCAAATTCACCTAAAATTTTCACCGAAACATGGTTTCCAAAAGTAGCACTCAAATTGAGCCCAGTAAACATATGCCAAACTTAGATCCAAGCCAACTTTTCAAAATTGGGCCTAGCCCAGGTCCAAAACATGTATCCAATCTGAACCCACCTAGCCCAAGCCGAGCCAGGTCTAGTTTTTCACGACTTTTTAGCTTCTTGATCTAGATTTCATATCTAAGTCAAGTTTTCATATCAAGCTTTCTTATCCAAATCTCAGATCTGAGATCTGTTTTCATAGAACTAGATCCATTGTTTCAAATTGCAAAACTCAATACAGATCACAAATCCATCTTTTAGGATATTCTTTAGATCTAGACCCAGATTTCAGTCTCAGTATCAAACCCTGATCCAAGATCCATGTGTGAGCTTAATGCACATTATATTTCAAAAATGCATCATGATTTCTCGCTCTATGCCTAATGTCAATTCATTTGAAAGGACTCAAATCGTGTGAAATGCTAGCATAGACAAAATCAAAATCAGTATCCATATGTGGTCGGAATGAACATTTTTCTATTTGATATTTGTTTTAAACTATGTTTTTAACATGTGTTTTCTCCACTTCACATTCTCCATCATTCGTTTGCCATGCTTAATGTCGAGTTGAATCCTTTATCAAGAATCAATTAGGACTTTTCAGTGCAAACATTGCTTTTCATGAAATCGAATTTGAATTCAGTATGAAATCCCAGTGAACAAATTTCTGTTGAAAACATGATTTTGACCTAATGTTTTGTGTTTCTAGAGGAGAAGGGAGAACTAAACTTTAGTCTTAGATTGAAAATCTTGAGTTGGATCGTCCGCCTCTCACTACTATGAAAGGGGAGTCATGCCCCCCCTCGCTCCACATTAAGAGCTGCTTAAAGAAGCCCTCAACCTAGGTTTTGGTTTAAGCTGCATTAACACTCAGCCTAGAATCAACCAAGCTTAGTGCAGAGGTCGTGGGAGTGGGCTTGGTCATATCTCCTAGTTCAGGTAATTTTTTTCCCCCTTCTTTTTCTTTTCTTATGTGCAATTTAGTGTTTTTCCTTTATTTTCTTATTTTCATGCATGTTTTAGTTTTTCTTTTTGCCTCTAGCATGTCTTGTTTAGTTTATTTCCTACTTAGTTCCATATTTTTCTTATTTGTTTTAGTAATGTTGTAGTTTAGCTTATTTATTTTCTAAAACAGATTTAATTTAATGTCTCTAGACTTAGTGCAAGGGACAGGTATGCGCCTCTCATCCAAGTCTCTCTTTTAATTCAATGTCTTTGTGTACTTAGTTTTTACTTAAATCATGCATGTAGTTGGCATTTGTTTTATGCTTTTATTAGTCATGCATTGTGCATTTATTTTAATATGTACCTAGAACACCCTGCACGCACATTTACCCTTATTTGAGACCAAAACGGGTCAAGCTAGTAACATACCCTACAACATTAGCTCGGATATGTGAACACTTGAATCTAGCTTGGCACTAATGCAGGAACCCTTTTAAGATCATATATTCTCTAAAATGTTTTGAAAATCAACTTCCTAAATGATTTCAAAAACCTTAGTTGATGTTGGCATGGACTCAAAATGTAGTCCACTTCTCTAACACCATTTCACAAACTGATCTTATTCCCCACTATCTGTGAACCTAACCAATTTTTCAATACCCATCCGTATAAGATGACTGAAGTCTATATCATAAATGGTATAGTTTGACTATCGCCAAACACATTCACTACAATCAAACCCCTCCCCTGGTATATTCAAGACCAGTTTAGGCAAGACAAACCAAGTCCTATTGACCGGCCTAGACTTAGTCATTTAAATCATCAATGTTAATTAAATTTGATTGATCTTAAACAATGAATTTGGATTTAGATCCAAAGAGATTATGGATCTGGGATTATGGTTTTCAATTTTTAGATTTTGGATTTAGTTATTATACTTGGATTTGGGATTGAATTTCAAAGCAATGAACAATGGATTATTGTCCCTAGTGAATTCACAAAGAATTAGACTTGGATACAAGATTTTGAACCATGTGATCACCAGAATTGAATCTATCTTCTCAGAATGTGGATTTTAGAAGATCCAATTATGAATACAATATCAAAATTTAATTTGAATAATGTTCTTCAATAACATGATATGATATTTTGAACCTCTATGACATCTCCTATCTCAACTTAGAACAATAATTATATTAAATCGCTTATATAATAATTATTGTCCTCGGATTCAGATCCAATTTTCCTCTTATAAGTCCACATCCTACACCTAGTCCTAGTAAAGACTGAACTCCAGGTCTATATGGCCTACTTGTACATGCATCATGTTAGATTTAGTATCTCAATTTGCATTGATCTATGATGATCCAGACTTAAACAGTATATCAAATTGATTCTCATTTGTTCATCCATCTACATCTAAGATCTGCTTAGATTTTAAAGCATGCATGATTTCAAAATTAGGACACATTTTCTTTCATAGGTTTTGGATGACATTTGAACATAGGAATTGGAATGTTTAGCCTAGTCCTTGGTCTGATTACCCATAGTAAAGGCACCAGGAATAGTCAGACCTCGTATCGACAGATTGGGTCCCATCTCTTGGATTCTCACATAAGAAAAGAGAGGTAAGTACAGCTACGTCATATTATATTTATAAGACTAATTGTAAGATACAAAGTTTACATATAAGCATTGTTGAATACCAATTGATTATGTGTTACTTTCTTCCACTCAAGCATTCAAGGGCAAAAAACGCTTTCTAGTGTGTTATGAATCTCAATTTTAGTGGTCGCGGCTAATAGTGTCTCACCTTCAATGTCCCAATTGCAATGCATGATGCTTAACCACATGTTTACATGAGGAGGACTCCTGCTATTTTGAAGTGGTTGAGATACTTCTATCATATTCTATTGATTCTAACATAAATTTTATGCCCTGAGCTTATCCAATTCACAAAATTAGACATCTTTATATATGTCTCCCATTTGACAAAATTTGTTCTTCAATAATCTATGACCAAATCTATCTCAACCATATTGCCATTGATACTTTTTACGAATATATGTCATTCTAAATGTTAACTATTTGATTATCCATAGTGCATATGATATTTCATAGATAGATTCAATGGAGTAATGAGTCATTACATGCAGTAGTCAAAAAACGATCTTAAAAAAAAAATAATGGCAATTTTTCCAATACAATCATAAACTCGTCTTGTATATGGGTGGATAAAGCACTGATGTTGCTTTACTGAATGGTTTTTTATGGCCTTCCAGAGGAGTGGTGTTCATATTTAGGCATCTTGATCCTTTCAAGTGATCACGAAGACCTTTCTCTAGTGAATCTCTTCATTATATATTTCTAATATATTTTTCAAGTGTGGGTCATGTGGACACATCTAGTATAGCAGAAGAGGTAAAAGACACATTTGTTATCTATTCATGTAGAATCAGACTTAAATTCTAACTCAAAAGTTTGTTAATCACTTAAC
This sequence comes from Nymphaea thermarum, assembly GCA_011799765.1. Taxonomy (NCBI): domain Eukaryota; kingdom Viridiplantae; phylum Streptophyta; class Magnoliopsida; order Nymphaeales; family Nymphaeaceae; genus Nymphaea; species Nymphaea thermarum. Next base: position 41,562 of record JAANDH010000250.1, on the reverse strand, counting down.
CAGCACTAAAAACAAAATTTTGTTGCATATGTCCATACAACTCAATCACATAATCTAAGGAAATAGAAATATTATTTTGTCACACAATCAAAATATATATATAGTCACAATGTTTGGTCGCTCTACAATTTCAAACTGCATGTTCCATTTCCCTTAGTTTCATTCTATTAATGTCCCCCCAAGCAACAACTATCTTGATCCAGCTACAAGCAACTCACACTAGGCGAATATGTTGTTATATGTTGTCATATAAAGATGTTGTTGAGACCCAATCCACTTTATGAGCAGATCCAACAACCAAAAGAAGGATAAAACCTAAACTTCCTTTACTCCACCACATTTTCAAGTAAAGTGACCCAGTATTTCACAGTCAAAATATGTCAATTCTGGTATATAAATCTACCTATCCATAGACACCCCAAATTTCTACAAGCAAAGTGACCCAATATTTCAAAATCAAAATATTTCAATTCTGGTATATAAATCTACCTATCCATAGACACCCAAAATTTCTACAAGCAAAAAATGACTGTTTTGACCCCAAAAGAAGATTTTGAACTCATTTTCCATAAGAGTTTCAAATGTTTGGGCTGTGAAGTATACCAGATCAAATCTTATTGCTCGAGATATCAGAGACTAGGACCCTAATCAGCAAGGTTGTCACCACCTAAAAATGACCACTTTTCCCATAATCACCCAACTTTGTCACATTGTCCTCCAATTTTCCAAGAATAGTTACAGAAATCCCAAGAATTGTTTTACCTAAGATTAATTATAGTTATTCCCATCTCCATGAACTCTCAAAGTAAGTTTACCAGCTTACGTTTGGCCTGCAATGGCATAGAAATGGTCCATTTCCTAGTTTTTCTACCATTTATCATCATCAAAATACCTAACCTTTGATAAGTTTTCTTTAGTGTCAACAACATATTTTTAGCTTCATTCCTAGCTTTCAAGCTCGAATTTCAATGTTACAGAAACCATTTCTAGGAAAATGTGTCTTATTTCTCTATTTTCACATATCTAATCACCATTTCTGTCCAATTTGAGTGACTTAGGCCAAATTGCGCTACAAACATATTCTTCAATGCTAGATCTAATTATTCTTAACTTTAGTCAAACAATTCTATCTGAAATTGAGCACGATTGTAAATTTCCAATCACTCCTGGTGTGTCTGTGTATAGATAGAGTATCAGTGTGTTCATTTCTCATAGATGAGGTTGAAATACATGTTTGTCATTTCACCCCCATATTTCCATTTATAGGGTTCATTTTAGCATGGTCAATTTTAAAAAATGTGAACTTTCAAAGGCCAATTGAAGAGTTTTCTAGTCAAACTTGGCACACACTTAGTACTAAGCCTGACCCATGTCTAGTGTGGTCAGATCGCCTGCCCAGCCTTGCATAACCCATTCTTGTGCCAAGGGGCAAAATTATCATTTGTACATGTGTGCATTATTTTTTGCGCAAACTTATGCTTGGAGTTACATGAATCAAACCTAGCACCATCTTGCACTAAACCGATAATGTAGACGGTTTCCATATGAGAGTCAAAGGGTTTCCCTACACCTAGGAGGGAAACCTTCTGCATGTTGATGTGTTCAATGTAAAGGGGAACCCCTGTCTAGGATTCCCTCTCATTGACCACATCAATGCAAATTGTTTCCCTCTGCATCAACCACATAGGCAAAAACACTCTGCATCATGGTTGATGGTATCAAGAGGGTTTCTATTTTTCTTTTCTTTTATACTTATAGTATCAAAGGTTGAATACAGAGGGTTCTTTCTGCATTAAACACCTCGATACATAGGGGGAAACCCTCTATGTCATGCGTACGAGTCTTTATACCTTTTTTTTTTGCTTTTTTTCTAGACCATAATAAAACAATCAATTGTTGTCTGCAGCTACTAGTGTTGGCTTCTCACAATTGGGTACTTGAGCGAGAAGCAACAAATTGTTTTTTAGTTTTGGAATCATTGTCCCACCCCTTGGGGTGAGATGAAAATTTTGGAAACATCTTTCCAGAAATTTGCCTAACAATCTTTTTTGTATCCCACGTTTGATAAGTAGGGATCAATTTTTAAAATTTGAAATGTCTTTCTGCATCCATACTAAATTTCTGGGCCATCAAATGGTACCGTAGTAAGTAAGCAACTCCATTTTTCTTCTCATAAACCGCCAAAAGGAAATGCTTCTTAATTAGATCTTTACATATTTCATTTGTTTGCTCTCTCTTTTTAGGCTCATATTTGCATCAGGGCAACTACAATCACAATATCACTATGCTTTGTTAATTAACTTAAAACCACTCGATACTAGGGCATTCTTTTTCTGATTGGGGTTATGGCCATTATATGAAGAACCAAAATTTTAATATATTCATATATATATATATATATGAATATATTGTGTGTGTGAAGTATATTTTGAGACCTCAAAATAAAAAATTCGGTGAAAATTAATACGAACGTTAATAAGATTGTAGTAAAAGAAAGCCCATGGCCATTATGCCTAAATATGCATTAAACATTGTTGAATACCCTTTGAGCTTTTCTTTGCAATAGCTAACTTCTACAGAAGTTGTGATGGGGAAGAATCTCGAGCAACCATCTATGCCTTGTTATCCATGATAATGGATTTCAAACTCTATGTTAACCTATCTAGTAGGACCAGATTGTTTATTTCGCAACAATGTTGTATATTGATAGGTAGCATATTGGGAATATATTAGTTTCATATGAAGAATTTCTATCTTAATCTTTTTTGTCCCATTTCAACAAATGAAGTAAGATATGACTAGTAATTGTACATTTGAATGGTGAACTTTGGCACCTCACTCCAAGTCTCAAGTCCAATTTGCAATGAAATCTGACTGTAATCCAGACTGCACCACACAAATAGTTGTATCCAAAAGGCTTAAGCAAGTTCATTTATCTATTTCCATGTACTGCAATACTAATATTAGTGATTTAGATACTCTCAAAGTGATTTGGTCTGAATAGTATGTTGGAAGTGAACTCTTCTCTATGAAGTATAGTCTCCAAGGAAATCCACCTCCAACCACAATATTAGTGCCTGCTGTTACTTTTCAGTGAAGTGATTGTTTCTTACTAGGTACAGGAGTATTAGTAGCAAGCCACATAAAAATTTTGCACCTTTGTTCTCGTGTAGTACTTATAATATTGACCAACTGCATATTTATGAAAACTCAAGGCCTAAATGAGATGCTACTGAAAGATCTATTTAGGTCCGTCATTTCTGGAACAATTGTAACATATCACCTTCTTAGTAGTTACCACATAACTTTTTTTCTTGACTTAGTTTTTTAATGCATTAGTGATTCACAAAAGAAAATCAATTCTTCTAATGTTTATTCATTGTTTTCTGTATTTGAGATTCTAAACATAAGAGATATTACTTATAATTACCTCTCTGCATCTATACCACCCGAATGGGGCTCAGTTCTGGCATGTTGCAAGCAATTGAGCAACTATAAACTTCATTTATTAATCCATTTGAGCTGCTTTTCACTCTAATTAGAAATTAGTCTTGAATAACTGTAGGTCACTCATGTCAAATCCTCTCTCAGGGCCCATTCTAGAAGAATTTGGAGACATGATCTCTTTTAAAAACATCTAAGATTGAAGTTAATTTACGGTCAATGTTTATAAATGTGATTGTAGCATATTTATTCATTGATGCTTTTGACTTATCCAAATGGAACAAAATAATTGAAAATAACGAGCTCTTGCAAGAACTTTATCTAAATTAGAAATTTGACAAATTTAGAGAGGCTACAAGTTTACTAGTTTGGTTATATTTTGTTGGAAAATCTAGTGCAGTGGGTATACTTTGGTGAAAATGGGTTGATGAGTGTCTTTTGAAAAGTCTGTATTCTGATACTAGAATAATATCTTTGCAATCAATTCTATTGTTAGATTCAGAAATTTTGTGGTAATTGTGGTGTCTTCATGGGAAAATACTCACTGCAACATATGCAAATTCTATGCTGATGATGTGAGTCAATATACAGATTTATTTGTTACTAGAAGATGACTATTATATTGTGTTGGCCCAGCTGATATTTACACTTATTGGTTGTTTCATGTTGTAGGTATCAAAGAAATAGTATCACTGCAATATATGTAGAATATGCTGGTCTATGGTATTGCCCTTGTCTTTTCTAGTATCTTATCTATGTTAGCTGAAGTTTCTTATTTTTAGCTTCTTTTTACACTGAAGAATCGGTGGTGTCGATCAGTATTTCAATTGTTTCACATGTAGTGAGTTTTTTCTTATGGTTGATTGAGTTAAATGTTGTAAATATAATATCTAGACAATCTTACATTGGGAGGCATGATAGTGTATCCATCACCAAATTGAGCCTAAATTGGTGTCATATGTTGGAGTTAAGAGCATTCTATAAATATGCATGTTGTTGTTGTTTACTCAAACATAAAAGTGGATACCAGAAATGGAACTAGAATTGAATTTGGGCATATGAGGTTTGATCTTCTCACGAATAGTACATCAAATGGAAGCTTGATTATCTATACCATTACTTAGCCTCTTGCCATTCTTCAATAGCTAAAATGTTATTCTCCATAAAATTGTTTTTTGTTAAATAAGTCAAAGTGTTGACACCTCCTTGTATTTTTTATTCTAGAGCAATGATTTTTTTTCACTATTCTTGGACAATATTATGACATATTCTTATGCAATTTTCAAGGTTTGTATGATTTCATCTTCTTTATTATATGTCTGTGTTTGTGCGTTAGACGTTGTAATTTGTTGTTGTTTTTTACTTATATAATAGGAAAAGAATGAAGACATCAAAGTTATTGTCCTGAAGCAAGCTACTATGCTTAAGGCCATTTTCTATCAAAACTACTTAGTTGATCTCTCTTTCTCATTTGGTGATTCAGCTACCTCTTTACATTATAAATCCAGCAAACTGGACAGAGAAATGAGCTTGGGATAGTGCAATTGTAGGAAGAGCAAAGGAGATATTGTTCATGCTAGTTGAGAAATCAGTTCCATTTGGTTCTTGGCATGTTTGGTTCTTAGGATAAGAAGAGATACCAAGGCCCGTTGTGAAGAAGAAGTGCCTGCTGAAGGTGTGGGGGACATTTATTGGGAACTATGATTTGCCAAGCATCGTAACTTAGTACAAAAATTTGAAGCAAAATGGGTGCCATTGAGGCCAAGAAGAGGAGGCATAGTGAGTGGAAGGTTGTTGAACATGGGACTATTGGGTTGGGCTTGCTTGGTCTTGTATTGAAGCATGCCAAATATGGTTGAATGTTAAAGATTCCCAAGCTTGTGACGTGAGGTCATGTGGCTACCATGAAGAATGTGGTATTGAAGCTGTAAAGCTCCACATGGAGGAGGATGTTGGTGATTTGACCCGGAGTTAGTAGCACCACATTTGTTTAGAGAACTTCACATGCACCGCATCAGCTTTCACCATGGCAAGAGTGTGGTTTGCTATGTTGAAGAAGACATCATCATGGGGAGCACCATTGATTATGTGGAGGAGATATTTTTCCTAGGGTACACTCTCAGCTTGAATGTATTTGCAACAAACAGACGTCATTAGCCATTTGACTCATATATGTTCTGGTACTGAATTGTCTACCTATACCAACACAAGTGAACTAGTGAATGCACTAATGATCAAAATTGTGCATAAGATTTAATAACAACATGTTGGTTAAATCAAAGATCCTTTCATATATATATATATGTGTGTGTGTGTGTGAGAGGTATTAGGAATAGCCGGATTAACCATTCCTTGACTACAAGAGATTCATTAGGAATGGATGTGTTAACCACCCCATAGACTTTATATGGGATGCATCCCATTTATGTTCCTGATGTAGCGTCAAGGTGTAGCCATATATATGAGATGCATAGATGTATTATCATCATCAATAAAAATTCCTTCTATGTGTGTATTTTCTGCCCATCGTAGTGTAACTTTTATGCAATATTGATTTGGCCGCTACTAAAAATTCTATTGACATTTTTGACTTACTATATATGCCTTTAGTGGTGCTCCTAAATTGCCATAAAATATCAATAATTGCCTATAGATTTGTGCCATTGAAAATCTTAACTGGCAGTTTTAATTTGTGTTCAAATGTTGGATATAGCATAAAACGAGTAATGCTAAATGACATTGAGTGGCGTTTGAAGCTGGCCATAAACTAGCACATTGATATATGAAGGAGGTGTGAATAACAACGCATGATGGTGTTTTCTATTTGCCAAGAAAAAAAAAGAAAAACCATTCAACTGAGGCTCACAAGAAGCCATAGAAAAAGATTTCAATGCCATAAAACTGTTTCATGGCACTTCTTCCATACATGGTAGGCTAATAAGGGCATTTAGATACTGTTTGGTTGCAAAAGCAAGTGATCCACATGTCTTTAGAACACATGTTCTAGGAACAAAGAGTTCTTGTCTATGTGAATAATTTGTAATTATGTCCAATATTTGTTTGCTTAGACAACATGTACAACTTTTCTTGTCCAATGTTTATATTAAGTTAATAGATGAATATAACACACGGTTTGCATCTCTCTCCCTCTCTCTCTCTCTCTCTCTCTCTCTCTCTCTCCACATCCAAACATATGATAGAACAAATAATAGGAACTAATAAAAATATTTTCCTTTTTATCTCTATAAACATATGAATGGCCTAAAATTTAAAGATGATGAAAAAAAATATTTGATAAAATATATTAAAAAATATATGCCAATAGAAAGATTTTATCTCTGATTTTTTCTCTTTCTACACATACGAGAAACTAAAATCAATATAAAATAAAAAATACCTAATAAAACATGCAAAAAATATTCACTCCAATAAAATATTCTCTCTCTCACTCTCTTTCTGTATAGAGATATGAACAACCTAAAAATCCAGATACTATGAAAAAAGTTAAAAATATACTCTCAAATTTTTCACTCCCTCTCTTTTTTCTTCTCTCTCTACACATATTAATGACATAAAATTCATAATACATGAAAAAGGTACCTCATAAAATATAAAAAAGTGGACAAGGCAATAAAAATACACACACTCTCTCCCCCCAAACAGAAACAACCTAAAATACATGTAAGATGAAAAATACAAGACAAAATATAAAAACATATGATAAAAAATACTATCTTAATCTACGAATATAGTTAACATAAAATCCACATATTATAGAAAAACATCATTTTATCATAAGAAACACAATAACTTAACTGAAACATAAGTTAAATTTTCCGAATACAAACCTCCTGAAAGTGTTTATTTACAAGAATTCATAAACAACTAAATGTATGTAGTGATAGCGTCATGGGCTTACATTCTTCAGCTCATGCGACACAATGGTCACCTATCTACCATAAGCTCTAGTGGGTAAAAGAGTGTGCACATAACTTGAAAACAACGAGTTTATGCAGAAATCAAAAGATAAGAGAAAATGGAGGGAGGCACTTGCAATGAGCATAGATTGCATTCATCACAAGAGACCACATAAGCACGGAGATTAGAAAGAAAACTTAACTTTACTTGCATAGGATGGCCGAAGCTGCTTACGAATTATTCAAATGTCGACCACCAAAAACACAAAATTTCAAACATGCACTAAGGCCAGTGGAAGGATGCCCTATTACAAGTAAACAAAATATAAGCCAAAGACATACGAAAAAAGAGAAAGTAGACAAAACAAACTCAAACAAATGGAAACATGCTCCCTACTGTAAATCATGAGCCATCGTTAATGCTAACCACTGCATGGTAGGCAGACACTTGCTCTGGGTGTCGCTGCTTCCTCTGAAAGGCATCCTCCCACGTTGGTTGCTCCTCGCTTACCCACTTCACCAAGTACTTCTTTGGCTCTCCAAGATAGTTGACTTCGTGCCAAAGAATTTGCTTTATTTGTCAATCCACCGCTTGCTTGATTGAAGGTGCTCTCTATAAGATTGACTCCCGCTGCGACGTACTCCTCTTTGGGTCTTTGCCATCAGCATAGAAGATCTTCAGGTTGCAGATATAGAACACATAATATACTTTGAAGTCTGGTGGCAGATCTAACTTGTATGTCAACTTCCCAATCCCCTTAACCACCATGAATGGTCCTTCATACTTCCGTATCAAGGTACAGTGCCACCCGCAAAATATTTCTATGCAATCTGGGTAAATCTTTACAAGGACCAAGTCTCTGATTTTGAATTGTGCATGTTGTTGCTTCTTGTCAACCCACTTCTTCATCTTCTTAGCAGTTTAGTGCAAGAATGCTTTAGCTAACTTCGTTGGCTCCCATCAATCTCTGACAAACTGGTAGGAGAATGTTGGTCTTCCCTTTTCTTTGGTAGCAAGAATATGCAGCATTAGCGACTACTGCCTAGTGACTATTTCAAATGTACTATACTCTGAAGACTTGCTCTTCTACAAGTTGTAGTAGAATTGGGCTAGATCTAACAATTTCACCCAATTTTTATGGTTTGCACTAACAAAGTGCCATAAGTAGTACTCTAACAAAGTGTTGATGTGCTCAGTCTGGCCATCTATCTATGGATAGAAACTTGTTGAAAACAACAAGTCTGAGCCCAGTAATCAGAACAGTTCATGCCATAACTTGCCTATAGAGCACACATCATGGTCACTTACAATGCTTTTTGTCACGCCCTAAGACTTCACTACATCTGTACGAACATCCCTGTTGTCTTATCTGCATGACACTCATTTGAGATTGGGATGAATATAGCATATTTGGAAAATCGATTCACAACCACAAAGATAGCACTATATTCATCTACTTTTGGGAGGCTTATATTGAAGTCTATGGAAAGGCTTTTCCATAAACCCTCTGGAACAAAAAAAGGTTCCAAAAGGCTAGCAATATTCTGATTCGTTTTCTTGTCCTGTTGGAAAATGAGGCTCTTCTTTACATATGTTTCCACATTGTCCTAGATTTTTGGCCAATAGTAGCCATGTTCAAGAAGTGCTAGAGTCTACTCCTAACCAAGATGGCCTGCTCACAAAGTGTCGTGGCACTCTTTTAATAGATCTCACAGAAGATTGCCTCACCTTGGCACAAACACGCATTCACCTCTAGTGAGGAGATGTTTGTCCCTCAACCAGAATCTCTGAGCCTTCCTCGCCTTGGCTAGGGCCACCAGGTGCTTTGCTATAGAGTCTTGTCGCCGCATGTCTTCACGAATATGCTCGTAAAGAACTCCCTCTAACTGTGCTTTGAAGGTCAAAGCCTCAATGGTCGTGAATTCCTTCTTATGACTTAATGCATTGGCGACGATGTTGTTCTTCCTGTCTAGTACTCGAGTATAAAATTGGCTAGGAATTCTTGCCAATAGCTTCTTTTGGAGTCAACATCTTCTGAGTATGAAAATATCTTGTGGCCATATTGTTTGTTTTCACAATGAACTAAACTCACAACAGATAATGTCTCCAGACATAGTGACAATGCACGATAGTCATCATCTCTTGCTTGTGCACGAAGTAGCACTGTTCTATATCATTTAGCTTTTAGCTCTCATAGGCAATGGGTATCCTCCTACATTAACACCCTGCCAATAGCATAATCAAAGGCGTTCGTGTGGACTTCAAATGGTTTTGAATGGTCAAGCAACTTCAGTACAGGTTCCTGTATAGGGGCCTTTTTAGCCGATCAAAAGCATATTGAGTTGTTTCCATCCAAGCCCATGTCCTACTCTTCTTCAGCAAATCAATGTGGGGCATAGCAATCAGAGAATACCCCTCAATGAACAGTCAATTGTAGTTCACCAACCCAAGGAATGACCACAACTTTTGAACTTTAGTTGGCGGGTATCCATCCACAGCTGACTGTGCCAACAACATAACTGAGAAAACTTATTTTTCCTTGGTTGAAAAGACACTTCTCCTTTTTCACATAGAGGTCATTCTCCTTCAATGCTCTGGACACCATGTCTTTCAAGTTGTTGCTGATGGCAACAATATCGTTGAGATAGATTACCACAAACTTGTCTACATATAGGTAGAAAATCTTGTTCATCAACATTGAGAAGGCGGCAGGGGCATTCGTCAATCCGAACAGCATCATTCCTAATTGTAAGCTCCACAACACGTGGCACAGGTGGTTTTTGGTTCATGTCCTTTTACAATCCGGACTTGCCAATACCTGATCAAAGATTCAACTTAGAGAATACTCAAGCTTCACCCAACTTATCAAAGAAATCTGCTACCAATGGTAACAAATACTTCTTTTTCACAGTCACTTTTATTCAATGTTTCATAGTCCACATAGAGTCATTTTGAGCCATCATGTTTCAATTGGAACAACACAAGGGCACCATAGGGATCCTTGGAATACATAATAATCTCTCTTGTAGGGATTTCAACTAGTTGATGTTGAAGTTCTTTCAATTCCACGCATTAGTGCTTGATAGTCCACGTAGAGTTGCTTTGAGCTATCATCTTTCAATTGGAATAACAAGGGCACACCATAGGGAGCGTTGGAATGCCTAATAATCTATCTCTCATGTATTTCGTCTAGTTCACATCGAAGTCCCTTCAATTCCATGGGAACCATCCGATAAGGCTCATGGCAGGTGGCTTTGCTCTTGGGGCCAATTCTATGGTGTAGTCCACTTCACATCGACGTGGCAGTCATCTAGGGAGTTTTACAGACATCATTTCTACGAATTGTTCCAAGACATAGGGGAACCTTTCATTGAAAGTGCAACGGTTCACAAATGCGGCATTCGGGGCCATCTTTGCTAATCTAAGGCTTTATGCCTAGAGTCATCTTGAAATTGTCCATCGGTGCCACTAAGAAATTGGTTTTTCCCAACCTTTTAATCTTCACAACCACACCCCGAGCGACTCTGTGGATGGGCTTTGCCTTTGAGTTCACTGCCTTCATGTGTAACTCTTCCTTACCAAGGTGAGGCTCAATCTCTTCTCCTCTTCTTTCGGCACAATGTTGTGGGTTGTATTTGTCTCCACCATTACTGTCATGAACTTCTTGTTTACAAGGATTTCTAAGTACATGAGTCCAATACTTATTGTTATTGTCACCTTTGCCTTCTCCTTCAAAGCATTGAGGAGTTGGAGTGCTCCCATGTGTGGGTCTTCATCTTCCTGACCCTGGTCTGCATAAGAAGATTGTTTTGAAAAGTTTGCTTCGTTGCTCCCAACATTTGAGCATTTTGATGCAAAATGATTTCCACTACAATGTCAGCAATTCAATCCTAAAGGTGGCTAATGATACTTGTAACTATTGTCATCTTGTCTATTTCCATCGCCGCTCTTCCGGAAAGAAGTGTTAGTGTTACCATTTTCTAGTTGTTCAGTATTCATACCATTTCCACTACTATTGTGGTTATTGTTTCCACCATTATTTGAGTTGTAGGGCTTATACTCAAACTTGGGTCGTCTTGAAGTGTCAACCTAATGTTCAACAGCTACAAAGGCACTGCTCAAGCCCTTAGGATCTTGCCACCAAAGTTCCTGCTCAGCCCAAGGTTATAGTCTGTTCATGAGGTGGAATAACCGAACTTCATCAGACATTTTTGAGAATTTTCGCATCTTAGCAGTGAATGTCAGAATAGAGTCATGGATCAAACACATCTGCTTGAGTTCCATAGGTTTCCATATTGCCATGTATTTTGTGTTTTTTGACAGGAAACACTAACACATTTTGTGCTTGAATTCATCCCAAGTATCGATAGTGCAAAGGCTTTTTTTGACATCACTATCCCGCCTCTACCTCCACAATATGGCATCATTAGTTAGAAACACTACGGTGGACGTGATCCCCATCTTATCATTGTAAATTTGGTTTACCTTGAGTATTTCTCCAAATGATATAGGAAGTTGTCAAATCCATTATCATCTTAAGTACCGTTGTACCTCTTCGGTTCAGGGACTTTCATCCAAGATGAGACACCTATGCCTCCAGCTTCCCCCATCTTGACAGGACAATTATTTAGGGACCTGTTTTACGTCCTAAAGACTTGCATCTCATCCTCCATACTAGCTAAATGGGACAAAACATCTCCTAAATGAGAGTTCACCTGGTCCAAATTTTGGTTAGTCCCAATGTTGTCTCCTCGAAGTTCCAAGCAGCTTCAGTCTTCAAACTCAAGGATGCAATGGTCGTCTCGATTGAAACCATATGAGTTTTCATTACTCTCTTGGTTCCACTCATCATATGTTAATTTTACTGTCGAGTTTGAACTCCGTCTGGTAAAGAACTTGTCTCATCTCCAGCGATGTTGTCACGGATAGCAGCCAGTCATTAGTTATGTTGGCTCTGACTTGACTCCCCATGCCCCATTGTGCCAAATGCTCAACTTGGCTCTGATACCAATTGTCACGGTTTTACGTTCTTCAGCCCATATGGTACGATGGTCGCCTATCCACTGTAAGCTTTATGGGACAAAAGAGTGTGCAGGAAACTTGAAAACAATGAATACGTGTGGAAATCGAATGACGATAGGAAACGGAGGGAGGCGCTTGCAAATAGATTTCATTCATCACAAGAGCTTGTAAGCAAGGAGGTTTGGAAAAAATCTCAACTTTACTTACACAGAATGGCCGAAGCTATTTACAAATGATTCAAATGTTGACCACCCAAAACATAGAATCTCCAACATGCATAGGAGCTAGTGGAAGGGTGCTCTATTACAAGTAAACAAAGCGTAAATCAAAAACATTATAAGCAGAAAGGGAAAGTAAACAAAATAGACTCAGACACATGGAAACACACTTGACTGAACAAGAAACTTTCTTTTTTTGATAAAAGTTCTTGACTTGAAAATGACGAAGATCACGATGCAATCAACCACCCAATCAGCAACCACAAATAGTGCCCATCCATTGCATTTTTACCTTAGTCCTTACATTTCAACAAAATTTATGTGAATATAATTAATAATGCATATACATACAGTAATAAGGTGAAAACATACAAAAACTAGGCTAAACATTTACAAGAAAGAAACTAAAAAAAAAAAATTCATTTCAATATATTAATAAAAATGTCATTAGCCATTTATAACGAAACCACGCAAATAATGCATGCATTATGCTTACATGTCAATATGAATGCACTAGAACCTAGTCCGTGCACGCTCCCAATACAAACCATTAGCCCATGTACACTTCATTCACATAATGTGTAGATACCTCATGACATTTTGATAAATTTGGTTTTTCTGGAAAAATATTGAAGGAAAACTTTATTAACTAAGTAAAATTAAAGAATTATAACAAACAACACTAGACAGTTATGCATTAATGAAAGCCATGTCCACTTGCCTAGAGGTTTAGACTTATGGTCTTCGAAGACAAATAGACAAATATGGGCTAGGTAGATGCAAGTTAAGCCCCTAAAACTTGACTCAGGTTTATCATTAATCAGCACTTGCTTAGTGTTCGCGCCCCACCACTTCCTTGAAGGGCGTCGAAATGCGAATCAGTTAAAATCTTTTTAAATTGGTTTTAGGAAAATTTTCAAGAGAAATGGATCCACCCATCGGTACGAGGTCCAATCATTCCAGCCTTTTTTAACAAGGGTAATTGGACCAAGGACTAAGGATTATTTGGATCATGTATGAGTTATTGATGCAAATCTTATATGCTTATGCATTGAGGTTTTGTATTCAAGAACCAAAGTTCATTTTGAACAAGTGATTTGAACTTGTTTTGAAATGAATTCCTTTGATTTAAAGATTAAGGGATTTCAATTTGATTTAAAAACCTTTGTTTTGGTACCATTTGTTTTGAAATCCACAATCCTTGAGGATTTGAAATTGAGTTCTTTATTGTGAACTCAAGATGATTCATGAATTGAAATTGTGACCATCTTATGATCAAAATTGATTTTGAATTCTTCTTTTGCCAAATCATGTGATTTGGTCTAAGATATTTAGAAACTTGTGATTTGGTTAGGTAGATGTTATCACCCCAAATTTTTCAAAAATGGGGCTATTAAAATTTTGGGTCTATTATTTTTAAAATGAATTTTAAATCCAAGTTTAGATCCAAATCTAACATTTCAAATTCAAAATCCAATTATCAACTCCGAATTAGATCCAAAATCCAAGTTTAGATCCAAATTGGGAATTGCAAAGCTCTACCCTCTTGAATTCGAATTTTGAATTTTGGCTCTATAACTCTTTCCCTTTGAATTCAAATTTTGAATTCGAATTTTGAAATTTGGCTCCAAAGCTCTTATCTCTTTAATTCAAATCTTGAATTCGAATTTTAAATTTTGCCTCCAAAGTTCTTCCCTCTTGAATTCAAATTTCAAATTTTAGCTCTTAAAAATCTATAAATAAGACCTTTATCCTCCCTCTTGGGCATGGGCTAACCCTTAGGGGGATTTTTAATACTTCATGACTGAAGATTTGCCTCTCATTGCATTTCTCTCCTCTTCTTCTCCAACCATGGGAGCTTCTTTCAATCATCTTAAAAAAATTTGCACAGTTCCGCCGGTGGAAATCTCTCAATCTCCGGCCGCCCCTATCTTGAAATAGAGTATTCCCACAGCTCTGTTCAAACCAACGCCGTGATCACCACAAACGTNACTCTCTCGCTGGTTTCATTGCATTCCTGACCTCTCCACCTTTCCAACGAGCTACAACACATCCAAATCCGAGCTCTGTGGAGGAAGTTCCAGCCCTTGGAAGCTGCCGCTGTCCATCGACAAGCTCAGACCGCAAAACCTGCGACTGCCGCCGGAACAGTTCCTGTTCCGCATCCTCTGCCACCAAGTGCTGCCACCGATTCACTCCCTCGTCGGCTCCACGTCGTACCTGAAGATTTTGCGATTCCAACGAGTCATAGGACGTGTTAAGCGGAGTGGTGAGCAGAGAGTTATTGCTCCACAAACAGTCCCCTATTTCTGGCAAGTAGCGGGAGATCCTGTTGTCTTGGCTGTTGTGAGTCTTGTTGCAGCCAAACCTGTTGCGAATCTGCCTTGGCATCTCAGGTGAACCAGAGAATCGCTGCTCAGCAAGAACCCATCAAACAAATTGTCTACCAAAGTGAGAATTCCTCTTCTAAATCATTTTCAGCAGAGGTACGTGACCAATATCTCATTTCATTTCTTTCTCTCTTTTTCATTTCTCATGTCTCATTTCCAATATCATCATATTCGAGGTATGCAATTCTCTCTTTTCATTTTATTCTTTTCCTCTTGCCGCCCCCCTTTGGCCATGCAAGATAGCTCAAATGATCCGGAATCAATAGTTATTCTTGAGTGCACCGGGGGTATGAGCAAGACGGAACAAAATCCGTATCTTCATTTATCTCCAAAAATATACTTGATATATTACCTTCATTCATCATTCATGCTTGAAATGATGCTCATGCATGCTATTCTAATATTCCATTTATATGACCCAATGCACGATGAGAGTGAGTGTTTGGGGTTGAGATTTCTTCTTGTCATTTTTGAGGTTGGGGCTTGTCCAACCTGGGAAGACCCTTACGAATATGTACATTTTAATTTGCATTTGCATGACATTTTGCGCTAGTTTCTTTCCTAATCACCCCATTAGAAATCCTAATGAGTGTCTCGTTATATTGCTTGATTTTCTTCCATACCCAATGGTGGAAGAAATATATCCCTTGTGACGAACCAAATCATGACATTTTATGTTTTTATATAAATCATATTTTCCAAAACATTTTCAAAAGAAACCTTCTAAGATTGCCTTGGAGACTTAACTTAGGTTCTTGCATGAGCCCAAGTTTCCCTCCGGCCTACATAAAAAATGAAGTCGGCTATTTCAATTCACTTCTTGATTTTAATACTCATGAAGACATATGTGTATATACATGTTATATACGTATGTGTGCACATGAATATCTTTCTTTGTCATTCTCTCTTTATGATTTAACATATCATTTTACAAACTCTCATATACGTATATATAAATATATAAACTTGTATTCCATTTTAAATCTCTCTCTCTCTTTCTAAAATGATATTCTCTTCTCTATTTGATTTAAACTTCATTTTGACAAGGTTTCATGTACGTATATGAATACGTATCTCTCTTTCTTTTAAATTTTTTATTTTATAATTTTCAAGATCTCTTTCTCTATATTTCTCTTCGGATGAAGTATTTCATCTTTTCCATTCTTTCAATATCTTACCATTTAAGATTTTAATTTGTTATTTACCGACTTCATCAAGACCACAAACCAAGTAATGACCCAATATTGGATTCATGCTTGATAGGTCTACAATCCCAATCCATTTTCAAAAACTTTTTCTTCATATATGATATTTACAAAAAAGCAAAAATCTTAGATGTATGTGATGGTAGGAATGTCATAGATGAATGTTGTGGTAGGAATGTCATAGATGAATGTTGTGGTAGGAATGCCTCATTTTTTTTTAATCATATAGGATCAATGCATCCATGCATTCTCACCCGCTTTATTTCACTTATGATCACAAGCACATCTCCAAAGGAACTTAAGCAAGAGGGGATGGAGCTCTAACTAGGTGGTAACCGAATTAGAGCAAAATCTCAAACCTACTTAAAGTCTTATGAGAACACTAAAGTGATTTCAAAATGATTTCATAANAAGTTAAAATGAAATGCATCAATGATAAACATAGCCCTTGGGTTGATTACCCCCGGTAAAGGCGCCGGGAACGGTCGATCCTCGTACCGACGGGCGAGTCCCTTTCTTTCCCATTTTAAAACAAAACCTTATTTTTCTGGAGCACTCCAAAACCAATGAAAATTTTGGGATGCAAACAGATGGCGACCGTGATGGGACCTGTCATCGTTTGGCTATGATTATAATTGATGCATTTCTATAATCTTGAACATCTCATATATTGCCGATGATAAAGCATGTCCCCAACTTTGGCCTTGTCCCCATCGGCATTTCATTACATTGCTTGATGATTATGTTTCCTCTCTTGCATATAAGACTAATTGATTATGTTTCCTCTCTTGTATATTTTCGGTTATAGCCAAAATATACATCCATAAAGGAGAACATAGCGTGGCCTGCGGTACTATCTACCAATAAGCCGATGTTTGGAAGAGGATAGTCGTCCTTTGGTGTAGCTTTATTCAAATCACTGAAATCGAACCAAAATCGAATTTTGCCATTTTTCTTTGGGACTACCATGATGTTTGCTAACCACATTCAGGGCAGTCAATTATTCAGATGACCCTTACCTTTAGTACGTCTTCTAGGTCTTCCTTAACTTGTCCCTCAAGACGACGGTCTAGTTTTCTAAACTTTTATTTGATTTTCCATTTTGGTTTCAATGGCAATCGATGCTTAATTAATTTTGTATCAAGTCATGGCATGTCTTCATAAGTCCATGCAAAGGCATCTTGATGATCTTTGAGGAAGTCTATCAACTTTTCTCTTTTTTCTGTAGATAGAATTGTTCCAATTTGTAAAGTCTTTGGATTTTCTTCCATGCTGATGTTAATTGAGGGATTCTCTTTCATGTTGATGTTAATTTCCTCAATCGGGTCATTAATCAAAGGTGACAGTTGATCTTGTATTTTTATTTGGATGAACTCTCAGTGAGTTCTGGATTTACCTCCTTGAAAGATTTTGATGTTTGATCCTTAGATGTCATCCTAAATATTATAAAGAGGCTAGATGGAATTTGAGATATTTTATATGCAAGTAAATTGTATGTCATTGTATATTTGAAGATATTACAAAATAAAGACACTTGGTCTATTTGAATACAATGACGACAAAATGACAAAATGATGACTAGATGACAAAATAATAGCGGATCTGTTGATTCAGATTGATGGTGAACATCAACCTATGGTGCTGCTCTTGACAAAAGGTTTTGGCTTGGATTCTTCCTCAACATCTACTTTTTTCATAACTTTGGCATCCCAAGGCTTGGCTACCTCGTTGTCCTAACAAGATAATTGGTTCCAAGTTTCCAGTGAATGGCTGGTAGCCATGGCATATGAGTAAATCTCATCCTTTCTCATTCCGACAGAATTTTTTGAATAATAGATGGCTTTTGTAACTTGTTTTAGGCTTGGTCTCACCCACATTTGCTTCTCAGGCTTCTGAATGACCAATTTGCTAAGACTTTGAGATATTTCTTCTTCTTTGTAGACTCGAATACTAGGTACCTTGATTGTATATGTTGGTACCGGAATCATCAGATGCACAAGACGATTCTGCCTGTCCGCTACATAGATGGTTATAATATTCTTGTTGTGACTCTAGTTGATGCACTCATGTAGAGTGGAAGGAACCGCATTGGTAGCGTGGATCCATGATTTGCCAAGCAACAAATTGAATGAGGGTTCTATATCCACCACATGAAATAGAACCCGATGATATGTCTCGGAGATATTCAGATCCAAACGTATACATCCTGTGCAAGGTAGCCCCATTCTATCATATCAATGAACAAAAATTGATGACGGAGTATAGTCGGCTTGCCTTACGCCTAATGTACAAGCTATTTGTTGGGGACCAATGTTCAGGCTTGCTCCTCCATCGCTTAAGACATGGGAGACTCTAGTGCCCCTTGTTGTACCACTATGTGTAAGGCATCAATATGTGATGTGCTTCTATTCAGTAGATCTTTATCAGAAAATATGATCGGACCACTTTCATATAGTCCAAAAGCCTATTCATTTTCTTGGTTAGGGTTGAATCCTTCCTTCTCGACTTGAAGTAAGGGGTCTAATTAATTGAAAATGGATTCCAAAAGTTCAGAATCTCATATTTGTGACTTTTGAACGATCTTTGTCCAACTATCTTGTTTGCCCGGTCTGATTTGTGCATTGATAGATCCTTTGTCATGTTGGGAAAGTAACCCAAAGAAATCTAGTATCCCTTTTTGTTTGTCATCACGACTTGATGATTTGTTGAAAACCTGACCATTGAAACTGTTTTTTTTTTTTTCATAGTTAGGAAAAGGGTTTTTGAGGATTTTTGGTTGTTCACTGACCTCATTGATGATTTCCTTGTCAATTGCATATTGCACAATATTTTTGAGCACAAGACAATCTTCTGTATCGTGCCTTGGAGCTCAATCAAATTTGTAGAACTGATATTTGTTTTTTTTTATCATTTGTGGAGGGTTGAAAACTTTTAGGAGAAACAGAGTACATATTTCAATCATTATCGACATAACTTCTTCGTAACTCAATTGTAATGAGGTGAATTTTCTGTTGTATTCTCATCCAAGATGTTTGTTTTGTTGGTTATTTTGTTAGGACCTAGACTCCGCGTCAGCAAAACCTCTGCCCAAGCATCGATCCTATCCCAATATCTCTCGAGGGAGCCGTAGTTCCAAACTTAGACAAGTTAAAATCACAAATGACACTTGGTTGGACAGCAACCCCAACACAATAACAACCCTAGATAGTGATACAAGTGAGGTTTCCCAACCCACAGATTTACTGCCTACTATAATTTCAATAAGTTCAAGGCCTTACACCGTGATTGATACAATAGAAACTGTCACAACTTGCTCAGCAAACCACATCATTCCACATCAAACCATTCACATACATGCCTAGGGAACCGTCAAACCACACCCTGCCCGTAGGTAGTCAAACTATCTTGCAGCTGTGTCCTTGGCTCGTGAGCCTCAGAGGGACTGTCGACAGATGCTAAGGCTAAAGCCTAGTTTGAAAAACAAAGAACATCCAAATCCCTTGCAGCTATAGAAGTTAAGAGTGTTACTGGCCGACGAGAGTTCGACCAAGCAGCAAGGTGTTTCCCTCGGATATCGCAGCAACGAATGAAGGGAGTGCTCAGCCCGGTCGCCTTGAACATCTCTGAAGCTGGCTGGTGTCTTCAGCTTCAAGAGGTGGCAATGCGCCATGATTTTGGGCCAACGGTTTGGGCCCTCCTCTTTAACCCGTTAACTCACTGCATGGACTGATTTGCCCCCCTTGATTTTGATATTAATCAAATAATAAAAATATTACCAAGGGCAATATGGGAATGAGCAACTAAAATGTGGTAACCGCTCGGTGGTAGCTGAAAAGAGTATAGTGGCAGCTGGGGCTGCCCCGAAATGGGAAGTCAGGTCAATGACAGAACTCAACCACCCAAGATCGGATCAGGCCGAAATTTGGCCTGGAAGAAGCCAAGGCTACCCAAGATCGATGGTTGTAGCTCGTCAATTCGGTGGCCCGCTGTGTGTAGGTGATCTCCAATTTTCGGCACCACTTTTAGAATTTCAACTAGAATCTAATGGTGCTCTCGATGGGGATCCCTCATGCAGATTAGCAAATGGAACTCAGTGAATCCCAACCGGTCGCCTACCGATGGGTTTCCCAGGTCTGCCCAAGCTTCTCTTCGCGAGAAGACTGCCCAAAACCGAGCCGTAACCTCTTGAATCTACCTCTTCTTCTCTGATTTTTACAGAGGGGAAAAAGTTGCTTCAATTGATTTTGGCTGGCTTTACGAGAATCTGCCTAAAGCTGGAGAGACCGAGGAAATCTTCAATGCCTACCTAGCTCTCTAAGGCAACCGAACATTGATGCCTTGAGGGACGAATCAGCCAAAACTAGAGGATGGGTCTTCCTTCTTTGCCTTCCCGAATTCTTCTTCCAGCCTGTAACCCTCCTTGTGTGTGAGGAAGATAGCATCGTGAAGAAGATGAACTTGATGGTCGGGGATAACGTGATTTGAAGGGCTTGAGGGGTTGCTGGATGGCGCTCGTTCAATCGGCCATGGAGGGGAGGGAGTTTAGGTAAAAAATAGAAAGAAGAGATGGAGGAGGCCGCTGGTTTTGCACAAGAAATCTGGCTATGGTGGCGGTGGTTGGAGAAGTGTTTCCAGTCACCGCAGGATGAGGATGAGTCATCTCAAGCGTTCAAAAAGCCCCTCAAACCTTGTGAGCCAGAGGAGGGAGACTTGTCTGGGTGCCGCCCAGACTCAGTATTTAAAAGAGTAGTTCGCCCTCACTCGTGAAGGTTCAGCCTGGTAACTTGCCTAGGTCAGGTCTTAGGCTACCTCGTTGATATGGATTTGGACTCGACATTGTGTTTGATCTTACCTTGGTCGGTTCTAAGTCTTGTCCTTGCGCCATGTCCATTTTGAAGCTCTACTGTTTGTTGCCTGTACTTGGCCGTTGAGGCTCCGCCCTCACCACCCACTGTAACAACTCCAAGTATCATATCAACCTCCCTAGGCCTACGTTCTCTTGGTGATACTACCTGTTTTCTTTAGCCTTGGGAGACTCTGCCCTCACCACCCACTATAACAACACCAAGTATCATATCAACCTCCCTAGGCCTACGTTCTTCTGGTGATACTGCCTGTCTTCTTGAGCATCGGGAGATATTCTCCTTATTCTGTTTGTAGCTTTCCATAATTCTAGCCTGGAGCTGGTTTTCCTTGCTCGGCCTCTCTTTGGCCGAGTGCTCCTTGCCGCCATCGGCCGTGCTCGCTCCTCTTCTCTTTGGCTTGTGCCCTTCCTTGGCCGCGCGCTGGGCCGTGGCCTCCTTCGGCCTTAGCCTTTCTTGCTTAGCAGCCAGCTTCCGCCCCGCCTCACCTAGGCTTAAGCTCATGTTACGCGCCTTTGGCCTGGCCTCGGCCATCTCTGAGAGGGTCGAAATTTGGGATGTATCAGATCCACCCTCCATACATCGAGCTTGTCCCCAAGCTCGTGCTTGATAGACTTCCTGGTGGTTCTGTTTTTTCCCATCATCTAATAGGTTGTCACTTTGCTCATTTGGTCTGTAGTCTCTTGGCAACAACTCTAGCGAAGTCTTTTGTTGAAGGAACTGTCGCCTTGGTCCCTTAGAGTATACTTGTATTATGACCCTTGTCTGTCTACCTCTTATCAATGCTTGGCTATCCTAGGTTGGCTTGGTCCATAGTCATGGGGTAACTGCATCAGAAGTGGCCTTTATTGTTCTAACGGCTGCTTGGCTGATTTTTTATTTTACCCCGGTTGTGGGCTTGCCATATCCATGCGTTTGTTTGGCTTCATGCTGACTCACACATACATCCCGACAGTCCATATGGTCTAATCGGTCCACCCATGCTTCTGTTGCACTCAGATGAGGGTGTATGGTTCCTCCGGCTTGCGTTTGATCCATGTTGGGTGACTCCTCATACTCTGGTCGTGTTTCTTCCGAGACTATAGGCGCATTCATCAACAACGGGGTTGGGAGTAGCCTTGGACTCTTGGAATTCATGGCTAAGATATTGTTAGGCTCTTTCTCAACCTTGATGGTCAAGACTTGCACCTTGAGGGAAATTCAATCAGTTCTTCAATCGCTCGCCTTTGCAAGTTTTTTCTCAAGCTTCCCGCAGGGCGAGCCACTTCTTTACACTTGTAGCCCCTCAGGATGTGCCTTATCTTGAGGGGTGTAGCTTCAAGGTAGCAACTCCATTCTTGTTGGGATGTTATCCACTACCGGTTCCTTATGGTGTCTGCTTTGGCCTTCGGTCACCTGGCTATAGTCCTTACAACTACCAACTTGCTTGACAAGGGCAAGTTGTTCACCTTCTTTTACTCGATCCTTGTCCAACTCTAGGGATCGATTCACAGCCAACTTCCCTCCTTGGCTT
The DNA here is from genome assembly GCA_011799765.1 of Nymphaea thermarum. Lineage (NCBI taxonomy): Eukaryota > Viridiplantae > Streptophyta > Magnoliopsida > Nymphaeales > Nymphaeaceae > Nymphaea > Nymphaea thermarum. Next base: position 18,990 of record JAANDH010000250.1, on the reverse strand, counting down.
GTACTGGAACACTAGGCAAGTTTATTCTTGAATTGGCAGCTTAGTGACCTTTTTTTATCAGTTGGCATCATGCCTTCTAGTGGTTCGGGATCGTCTTCTTCTTCTATGTAGTTGGCAGGCTCGTACAAAGTATGATATATCCTGTCAACTTCATCCAACAATTCCCACTCAACCCATGAGGCAAACTCTTCTAGCTTGTCAGGCCACTTTACGTTCATTTCTGCTAATAGCTCATCTTCTAGTTGTACGAGTTCTTAGTGACGGTCGTTACCGGTCACTAGTTCTTTTGTTTGTTGCGAAAGGATACCCTCACACGGTGCTTGCTGATTTGATCCCTTGTTAAGGCAGTCGGTGATATTCCTCGTCATCTCATTTCTCATCTGGTCACTTGTTGTAACTAGGTTTGGGTTGGCTACTATCATCGAATGTCCATGTTCGACAGATCTAAACCTCTTTCTTTTGGCCAATAGTAGGCAGGGTCCTAATAAAGATTAATTACAAACAGTCATTTAAAGATGTTCTTGAAACACTACAACAAAAGTAGTCATTCGCCGCAGTCACTTTCTCCGGTTAAGACTGGTGGGGTCAAGTTTTTAAGACTAGGGTTATACTTATGCTTTATATTATGTTTGGCTTCTTTTATGTGTGTAAGAGAAAGAGAGAGGGTTTTGACTTCATGGGACGAGAATGAGAACTCAAGAGGAGGAGAGATGAACAAAATTGAGAATGAAAACAGAGGCTTTGAGAATGATGGTGTTGCTCTTTTGCAAGGCCGACTCAGTTTTCCTCTTGAGAAACCTACTTGTCCCAGCTGCTGACCTGGGTGGCCTGCCGAAAGGACATGCTAGAGACAGCGGAAAGGAGGAATATGATGAAAACAACACCAAGGCTAAGTAGAGGAGGTCTAGGATGGCTACTTTCCAAAGAAGGCATTTGCTATCAGTTACAATCGTTTCAAGAATACCCAGTTCCTAAAAATGTGTGATGCCACCAAATGTTGGACAGAAAAGGATAGAGGCCACATTGTTCTTGTGTCCTTCAGAAACACAAAAGTGTGTCCATACTTGAAAATTGAAACTACCCCCCCCCCCCCCCCCCCCCCCTGGAATGCAGGGGGAAGTTTCCTTCTTTCGAAACCCTCCCTCTCGAAACCTGGGTGGTTATTTTCTCGCAGTTCTACTCTCTTGTTCACACACATCGTGGTTCATCTATTGCAAAAAGCAGTTGTCTTCTTCCTTTTCTTGTTCCTCTTCATTGTGTCGCCCCCTTCGTCTTATTCTTCTTCATTATGTGTTCCTTTTCTTCTTCTTCTTCTTCTTCTTCTTCTTCTTCTTCATTTATATCTTTTTTTTTTTTTTTTAAACGAACAGGGATTGCTCTGTCTAATACGATGATAAATTTTACCTTGGCTTCTATGTTTTTGGCTCTCCCTGCTCTCCAGCCTTTTACTTTGGATGCATACGGGTATGTCTAATGTTTTCTTCAATGACACACAAATGGTTATTGTCTTATGCATTGTTGTGTCTTCTTAACACTCATCATCTTAACTCCGGTCCTTTGATAAGAGGCACAACCATCACTTATCATTTCCTTGTAGAGAAAATATTTGATGAAATGCCTACTAAAATTGTTGTCTTCTGTACAGTGCTGGTGGTTGGGCACTGGAAGCATAGAAACTTGCCTGACATAGATCAATTGTTTGATGAAATGTCATCGCATGGGATGGGATTCTTGCAAGATGTGCTCAATGCAAGTGCCCGACGGAGGCTTTGTCTCTCTTCCATGAAATAGTTGTTGTAGTTACAAGAATCTTGTTAATCATGCTTACTGCATATTTATACACTAACATGGAATGCGTGTACCTTTTGTCATAATTGGAAACTTATGCAGTTACTAACATAAGGATTTGAAAAAAATTTACACTAAAATGGCATGTTATAAAACTTGGCTTCGTAGAGCTCTAGCATTTTTTAGTATTACTTATGTACCTTAATTTGCAAGCTGCTTTTAATTGTTTATCTAAACTATCACTTGGTCAAACTATATGAACTTCAGACTGAAAAGTTGAGTACCATTTTGTTAACTGATTACTCATTAGTTGGATGTGCTAATGGCCACTATCTGAACCATTTATATTCCTAATTCATTGCTCATAATGTAATCAACTAAGAATGATACTGCTACGGCTTTATAGTAGTTATTAATTAGATGACATCCATACTTATTTTGTAGGATAGGAAATGCATTTGGCTTGGTGTTTGGACATTGGAAAAATAGAATTAAATGACTGTTTGTAATTAGTCTTTATTAGGACCCTGCCTACTATTGGCCAAAAGAAAGAGACTTAGATCTGTCGAACATGGACATTTTATAGGCCATAAATAGATGGCAGTCGATTTCACCTTTTTTTGACAAAGCATGAAACTGCAGTTCAAATGCTACAACATTTTATTGTTTAATCCGCTCCTTATACCATTTGTATATATTAATAAATTTCTTTTTTTTAATCTCTTTTTCTTCTCCTTTTCCTCTATATATAAAAGTGATAATATGAAGTTTTATGAATGCTAAGGGCAACTGTACCTATATCCATTGTTTGAATGTAATTAGAATTTTTACTTTGGGGAACATTTTTTTATGACTGTTCTTAATGAGCCTTAACTAGGAACTTGTCTACTATTGACCATAAGGAGCATACGTAGGTCTGCCGGATTTGGATATTTTATGTGTCATAAATAGATGCAAGTCTGTTTCTGTTTTTTTAACGACGCTTGAAAATGCAATTCAGCTGCTATAAATTTTGTTGCTTAATGCACTGATTATACAATTTGTATATATTAGCTATTTCCTACAAGTGATATTTTTTGTTGTCATTTTAGGGAAGTATAGTACATAATTAGGTTATCACTTTTAATGTCATGGGATTTTAAGTTGTGGCCTTTTAATATTTTATTATGTTAAGGGATCTATGACCTTTAGTATTTTGGCATAAATGGCAAATAAATTACGTAGTAATGGATGGTTTGTAAGCTTTTTCTTCTCTTAATAGTATGAGAGCTATGAAAGCTTTGAACTATGAATGCAAAGGAAAACTTGAGTCTACGAGATTTTTAATTTCCTCCTTCCACTCCATTCTCTCTCTCTCTCTCTCTCTCTCTCGCGTTTTTATTGTTAGACATTCCAACAAAAAGAGATCATACAAGGTACTTTAAAACAATATGTAGTTAACATGTTAATTATTTTGTCTAGAACGATCCGATCGATGATTCGCTTGGATGTTTTTTTTTTTTTTCTTTTGTTAACTGTTCAATGGATCGAGATGAAGAGGAACCAACGGATAGATGGGTATGTGGCTCGTAACGCTAGCTGCAGTTGAGGGCTTTAAATAATTACAGCAAGAATATTAAGAAATCCAACATTTTAAAAAAAGGATTGTAGGAATTCAGCATTTGTTTCATTAAACAGCAGAATTTTAATTTTGAAATATAGAAAATCGCCAGCTAAGAGATAGATTAGAAAAATGGAAGAGGGAACATCAACATTCCACTCCAATTAGGGCTGGACACACACACACACACATATATATATATATATATATATATATATATATATATATATATATATATATATATATATATATATATATATATATATATATATATATATATATATATATATATATATAGTTGTGGAATTTGCACCCATAGACATACATAATTTTTTCAAAGTATAACAGACGCTTCTTAATATAAAAATCTATTTGTCTAAATTATATTTATTAATAAGAAAACTAAGGAGAGTAGGGATGAAGGCCGAATGCCATCGAGGGGGATAGAACATCTTCAACGCTGTGAGGGATGGAGGCAGTTACAAATAATGCGGCAGCTTCAGTCGACCCATGCAGTGTTGGGTAAAGCGAGAAGCCCACCACCACCGGCAGCAGCAGAATCTTGGAGCCGATAGTCAAAGCGGGGCGGCTCCTTTTGTCTGCAGGTGCTGAGACAGTGCAAAAGCCGATGCTTCGTTCTACCTACGTTCAAAGAAGACGGCGCGGTCCCACCAGTAGGTTAATTTGCTCTCATGAGGGCGAGGGGGGAGGGGAAGGAAGGAGCCGGCGTCGCCATCGTCGGCGAGGGATGGTGGTGACCCACAAATTTTGTTTGGGTCGGCATCGGCGTCGGCATGAGAGGGCGACCCGGCCATTCCACCGATGGATCGAGTTGATGATTCCTGACATGTTTCACGTTCCACAGCTCATGCCGCACCAGCTAAGCAATATTATTCGTAGGGGGTGGGGTGGCACTATATGATAGACCGACTGCATATCGCTGATTGATTGACATAAATTTCAATCCAACATGATATTCGTGACGTCGCCTCTCCCGCACGTGAGGTGAGGCGAGAGAAAATAAAGATGTGGGCGGGGCGGGGCCGGGGCCGGGTGGATGGTGGCACGGTCTCGCAGTTGGCGCCGGCAAGGTGGGGCTCCGGATTGTCAGCCGAGGACAGGAGGCCCGCCTTCGATACGGGAGAGATCTCATAGCAGGACTGGGACATCTTGATTTTCCTTTATTCACATTACCGGGGCAAGGGACGGCCTCTAGATTCAGAGCCCCGTGTTGCTGCGGGAGATGGAAGGAACGGGGACTACCTTCCAGTCGCAGGTGCCGTGTAGGTGCGCAGGCCACTCGTGCGTTCGCCTAACTTGCTGTCGCTGAGGCCGGTCTGACGGGAATTTCGACAAACGAGAGCCTCCAGTCCCAAACGGAGGATTTTTTTTGTCCTCCACATCTTTCGTTATTCATTGTTTGAATTCATTTTCCTTTAAAAAAATTTTATGCATAGACACTCCATTTTTCCCATAATTACTTAACTCCGTAAATTTCTTCAAGTTAAGAATGGTTTATCCGAATAATTGAGATATATTGGCTGGGCCCAGCCCTTAGGGGTGAACACGAGCCTAGTCAAGCCCGAGTTCGGTCAGCTCAACTCGACTCTGCAATTACGTGTTGAGCTCGAGCTCGACTCAATTAAAGCTCGACAAACTCGTTTGAATAGAATCTATATTCATCGTTACGTGTTGAGCTCGAGCTCGACTTTATTAAGACTCGATAAACTCATTTGAATAGAATCTATATTCATCGTTACGTGTTGAGCTCGAGCTCGACTTTATTAAGACTTGATAAACTCATTTGAATAGAATTGATATTCATCATTATGTGTTGAACTCGAGCTCGACTCAATTAAGGCATGACAAACTCATAAACTTGTTTAAATATATCGGCTTGATTAAGACTCGACAAACTAGATTAAAGCTCAAGCTCAACTCGACAGTTACGTGTTGAGCTCGAATTCAACTCAATCATTTGAACGGGTCGACTCACGAACTCGACTCATTAAGCACATAACTCAGCTTGAACGAGCGAAGCTTTAACTAGTCGAGCTCAAGTAGCTTGACTCATTGTTCACCCCTATTGGCTCCCTTGAACTTTTTTTTAAAAAAAAATTACATGCACATTAAAAAATCTGTTTATTCTATATAAAATTTTGAAAAAATGATATTTTGACCCTTGTCAAAATTTTGAAACTTTAATTTAGTCCTTTTCATGAAAAATTTCTGGGTCCGCCCTTGCTTGTGTAGGTTACTTGTGTACGTGGTCAATTTATGTGGTTGTTATTCACTTGAACTGTAAAAGATAAGATTGGAACATCTATTTGACATCGGCCTCAATGCAGCCTAAATAAGGAGAGTGTTTGAGTTTCTTTTCTAAGTAATGCAGTGTTAACGTTCTACTCATACAACTGATTAGGATACACTGTTAATTATATTTTATAGCTAAAATATTGCCTTAACTGATAAAAGAAATTGCATGTGTGTCCGCTACAAATCACACGAAGCAAATACGGACACCATATTGAGGGACCCAACGTTCTTCAAGCAACATTTGCTTGTGGCAACACCTGCCCCTGAATTATTCAAGTGTTTAGATATTGACGTGCGTGATCTCTCTCTCCGACTATTAATTTGCCTGTTTGTGTCCGCCATCACATAGCTATTCTTTTCACTTTTATTTTTAAGTAAATTGCTCTGAGAATACAAATTAGGTATCTAAAAGTAACTAGCTATCTGCTAGTGCAAAATCTTTGATCGACCTACAATATGTAATTAGAAAAGCGACTATTATGTTGACCTTTTAGCGTGAACTTAGTGAATTCATGGTTAGTAGTTTCATGAACAATTAATGACCTAGGTGATGCTCTGATCTTTAGTTATTTGTACGTTGATTGTTCAAAAACACGCACTTACGCAACCATTTTGAATATCGTGAAAATGAAACGTATGCTGCGAAAAAGTTAAACAAGATAGAGTGAACAAGTCTAGAACTAAAGAAAATATAAAAACATAGTTCGGCGATGACAAAAAAAATAATAATGAAAGAAACTAATGGAAACTTATAAAATAAGAATTGTTTAAATTATAGGTAGCTTTCATTTTGCCTCATCAACTTCACTTAAAGCAATGACAAAATAACCTTAGACGATGAAAGCTGGTTATATCAATTTATTCTAAAATAAGTTAATTGTCTTACGTATAATTACTCTAGGTGTTAGATTTAAAGTTCTGATCTAAACATATGGCCTGTTTTAAATTCATACCTGTACCAAAGCACTGTAGATTAAAAAGTATAAATTTAAAATTTTTGTCACTTTCCAAATGTACTTATGAATTCCTAATTAAAGCAGGAATGTTAATCTCTACTGTCAGGTAGAGAAAGGGCCTAACTTGATACTTCAAAATTAAAGGTAGAAATATTGTAAATTTGTGTTTTAACTCATGCATATGTGTGTAAGTAACCCTAGGCGCAGGGGGAAGGGGAAGGCCTTGGCCTTCACTCAAGCGGACGTGTCAAAATACAAATGAATACTTATTAAAATGTATAGTCTAGACCCCTAGGTATATCTGAAATAACTTAGTGTGCGATATGTGAAAGGTTTTCCTAGTAAACGTATAAACCAACCTCATTCGATTAATCAGTTCAATTCGGTTGTTTCGAATTCAAATGGTGGCACGATTATATGCTCATTTGAAGGTGACATACATCTATTTTCAATTATATCTGAAAATACCTTTGTGATTTTTATTTAAATAGTTTAGCCAATTCAGATGAATCAATGATGGGGCAGTTAAGAGTGAGATACAACGAGTTGAGCCAACTGGGGCTCCAATGCAGACTCAACTCATTTAATAAATAAGTGGAGTTTGAGCTTGACATAAAACTCGAGTTATACCAATCGAGTTTGAGTTTGAGATACATGATCAGTAAGACAAGTTTAAATTCAACTTGACTTGCATCTTCTTTGTTTGTTGATAATTTTTTATGCTTTTTTATTTTTATATTTAAAAAAAAATGTGAATTCTAGTAAGGCAAGCTTAAACGAGTCGACTCAAGTTCAGCTCATGACGTGAGTCCCTCATGAAGCTTATTGTACGTTCCTGGCTGGGAGACTGGTAGTCTCCAAAGATTCGTTTTACTCATAAAACAAATTTTATAAAATGTTACTCGAATTTGAAACTGATCATATAATATTTTATGATTGAATATTTTAATATGTTTTTAAAAATATCAATAAGAAACAGTGGAACAGCGTACGTCCGCGAGGGGACATACCCGACTACTATGGAAGGGAGGGAGGAATGGATATGACTGAGTGTCAGAGCTCAAGCTGTGTCGTAAAACGCCCCACCAAGTGGCGTACTAATTTGAAAAACCGAAGGAGGAGGCTAACTGGACATCCATTTATTTCACTCCCCCTCTTCCGTTTCGGGGGCGCTAAAATCAATGACGAGTCCCACGGTGAGGACAATCGCTTCTCCCCTCGCTTGCGAATCCCCAGGTGCTCTGCCGCGCGCTTCGCGAGGCTCCTCCTCTATTCATCGCCTTCTTCCGCTGAATGCATTGCGAGTAAATGTGGTGGTTAATCTGGCAGACTTAATGCTGCATGCAGTCCTCTTTACTCGCGGTAGCTACTGTCGTACGTAGCAATAGTGCTTGAGACAACACGAAGGCTGATCACGCCAGCTTACTGATAAATGTAGCTTTTGGATATGGAAGCATCCGAAGGAATGAGGCACGCCACCCTTAAGAAAGAAAAAATAATAATAATAAAGAAGGACGCCGCTATTATCTCTTAACAAATTCCAAAAGGATGACCAACCAAAAAGATGGTTATGGCTTATGCAAGTGCGAAGATCTTTTTAGTTTGGTTATCCCATGAAATAATTCTAACCGTTGCGGACAGGGGATTTAATGGGTTCTGAACTTTTTCTTTTTCCCTTCTTTTTTTTTTATTGTTTCAAGTGGAATTGAAAGTCATTAAATCCTCCATGGGTCGATAAGTGATTAGTTTTTGTTTCGAGTTCTAGTAATGTCAACACTTTGTACTCCACAAAAGAAAACACCAATATGTAAGTGAGTAGAACATAGTGCAAAAGTAATATCATCTTGAGACATCAAAAGTAAACATTGTTACAAAGATCAGGGAGATTTCAACTTATGATGTAGTCAGTACCTATGATGTAGTATGATGTAGTCAGTACCTACAAAGTTTTTTTCAAGAAAAAAATCAATGAACCTTTAAAAGTCGACTGAGAAAATTTTGAGGGAAGAAAAATCGGCCTGGAAGGACCGGCAGCTTTTATCGAATCCAATGCCGCCCTTAGTCTTGAGGGAAAAATAAAAGAAAAGGTGGAGACAATATCTAGGTTGATCCAGACAGTGAAAATGGATCCTCCAGTCATATCTGAAGGGGGCCCCTGCCGGCCGGCTGGTCCCTTTCAGCTCTTCCTCCTTGTCTCCGTCATCCACCAAGAGTTTTGCACTAACATGTCTTAGCTGGATGTGGACGGTAAGGAAAACATGTCTGATTGATCAGCGGGAAAAGCATGCTTGAATTGTGCGTTGGAATGTTTAGAGAAACGTTACCATCCAGACATCTAGAAAGCAATCAAGACAAGGCGGTTTAAGACAAAGTAAAAATAAATGGCAAGACCACAAACTCTTTTCTTCCTCTTGTCCTTTCCTTCCCTTAATTTTCCCCTTTAGCTCAAGATTAGCCACGCAGCCGCGTGGTGAGCTTAAGTTTAGTTCCACACCAACTCTCCGTTCTGCCACTCTTCAGTAAGTATATAGTATCAGAGAGAGGTCTCGGACTTTCAAAAGTGGTAGACCCGTCCGTTAGGTGGTTGGCCTTAAAGTTTCCCTTTCTTCGTTATTTAGACAACTTGGAATCGTGGGTTTCTATTTGTAGATTTAATTCATTTAGGAAGGGTAAGATGTTAACAATCCACCACCAGAAAAATAGGCCCGCCCAAAAGCCTTTCCCTCTCCTCTCTCCCTCCCCATTCATCCTGCCTTTTATGGATGCTAGTGGACTACTTCCAACTCAACAGAGCACCTTCACCTTTTGTGGCCCAAGGAGCTGCACTTATGGCAATCGAAACTATGGGTCTCCTGACACGACCAGCTCTTCTACATACTTTTAAATAACTTCTATGTCCCTTCTAAAATTTAAAATCAAACATAGCAAAATTGATGACTAACTTAGCAAAATTAAGTTTTAAATATTTTCAACCACCTGCATGGTCACATCCTCCAACTCCAATATTACAGTTCAAAGTGTTAATATACCAAAGCGTGACAACAACCATAAAAATTGGAACATTGAACCCTTCACATATGACAGGCTTTGCTTTTGTAACGCGCCCTTCGCTCTCATTAGTTACGATCTCGTAATATTTGACTAAAAGGTTGGAGTTCCGCTTTGGCTTCACGGCCTGACAGTGGAAAACGTGGAAGCTTCAAGCCGAGGTGCATGAATCAATGAAGCCGGTGGGTGAGGCGGCACCGAACAACGATCGAAGCTTTAGCCTTAGGGGTGAGGCGAAACGTGCAGGATTAATTCTTGGGAATCAGCTAGGCTTTCAGTGAAAGCAGCCGATTTGGCCGTACAGTCAACGTTGAGTTAGTCATCGCGAACTCACCTGCCCATCGCATACCATTTGGCAACGTTAGCAGTTCCCACTTTTGTTTCTTTTATTTATTTACACCCAAATTTACCGAACAAGTGCCCCTCCTTTGATCTAACTACTTGACCAACCGAACCCACTAATTTGCGATCGTTAAACCCAAACCTGCCATCACTAACTCAATGAGAGGCATCTCCTTCAACGAATATCAATAAACATCGTTTGGCGTCTCAATTTCAGGAAGTTAATCGAAAACTTTATCCATGTTATGATCCTTATAAAACAATGGGTCAGGCAGACTCTTACATCATTTACATCTTGACCAGGGGTGGAGTTTGAATTTTTTCATAAGAGATATCAAATTAAAGTTTCTAAATTTTGACTAGGATCCAAATATCATTTTTCAAAAAATTTTATATTGAACAAGTAAAATTTTACTTGTAAACTTTTTGAAAAAAAAAAAAAATTGAGGTGGAGCCAAGGTCGATACAGGTCCCCCTTTGGCTCCACCCCTGATTTTGGCCTTCATAGCTTCAAAGAAGCTGCTAGGCCTTTGTGACCAACAACTCCTTAGTAAAATGGATTTACTTGTCATCGGCTGATTTGAAAATGTTACTGATGCTTTTCATCTAAGTCCTGAATCAGCTTTCAACCTTAGAGAATAAAATGAGGGGATTTGAGCTCTTGAGATATCATCTCCTTCCCTTTAAAAAATGTCACTAGATTCTTATAATTAGACCAATACATTTTAACTAGACGAGTATAGCCGTATGGGGCTTCCAGTTTGTGGTCTCCAAAAATCTACCAGAGTTTAAAGTTTAAACTGCTTGACTGCCCCATCCAATAATGATCAGCTCGAGACGATCGAGATCAAGTGCTATCAGGTCCACTCTATCTCTCTACCTCTATAGCTCTATCTCTGATATTCGTATTTGTATTTGTTTAGTGACACATTTTGAATGAAAATGGGATGGATCCAAAATGTAAATTAATTAATATTTTTTTTTCAATTTTTTGTTTTATTTTATTTGGTATATTGGAACGCTACACGAATTATTTAATTTTTAAATGGAAATATAAAAAACAAAAGAATTAGGATACGCACCTGAAAAATCTTGACAGGGCCGGACTAAATTTGGGCACGCCTACAATTGAACCAGATTGAACCCAACATTTGTGGAGCCTTGGTTTCAAACTTAAAACCAAATTAAGCTAAGCCCATTAGACTGCACTCTTATATATACAAGACAGCCCAACGTGTATTAATAGTCGGTGGACACTACGCCTATCCTTCACCCTTTCTTTTGACAGTCATTGCACTTTTGTTTTTTGTGATTAATATTACAACGGAGCATGTTCCCTTCATGTAAATATACAAAATTTAATAAAAAACTAAAAATTGGGAAGGGGAAGCGGTATTGCCGTATTAGTGGAGATAACAAGATTTAAAGCAGGATGCATTCATCAAGACGAAAACCACTTCTTCAAGGTGTAGGGCTGCTTAGGAATCTAGATGAACATTATTTGCAGTCCAAAGAAATAACGCTTATGAAAACGATACATCATCTGTACATCCCATAGTTGACTAGTCATGCTACGTTCCTCAGTTGTGGGCATATTAGAAAAATAAAAAGGAAAAACAAAAAAAAATTACTAAAACACGCTCAAGTTCATTGAAATAGCAGAAACGCATCAATTAACCTTCGATTTCTCTCATTAAACCAAAAAATTCAACAAACCAAATCCATGCAAGTTTACTGTTGTATCACCAACAGTGACCATATGATATATATATATATATATATATATATATATATATATATATATATATATATATATATATATATATATATATATATATGTATAATTTTTTTTTTCTGCCCAGCAATTACATCAATGACAGCAAGAATAAAGATGAATCACTAAAATGAGAATTCTATTTGAAAGAAGGGCTCCTTTCCTTCTACCTTTTTCTCACCCGAATACCTTTTTCTCACCCGAAACTAGGGGTGAACACGAGCTGAGTCGAGCCTGAGTTCAGTCAGCTTGAGCTTAGCTCGACTAATGAAACCTCGGGTTCGACTTGGCTCGAGCTCAAGAATAGCTCGACTTGGAAGTTACATGTTGAGTTTGAGTTCGACTACATTAAGGCTCGACAAACTCGTTTGAATAGAAGATATTCATCATTACGTGTTGAGCTCGAGTTTTGACTCGATTAAGGCTCAACAAATTTGTTTGAATAGAATTGATAATCACGCTATGTGTTGAGCTCAAGATTGATCTTGCTTAAGGCTCAACAAACTTGTAAACTCGTTTGAATATATCGACTTGATTAAGGCTCGACAAACTCGAGTAAAGCTCAAGCTTAGCTTGGCAGTTACTTGTTGAGCTCGAACTCAACTCAATTATTTGAACAAGTCACTCATGAACTCAAGCTTGACTCGTTAAGCAAATGACTCGGCTCGAACTCTTCACAAGCCGAGCTTTAACGAGTCGAGCTCGAGTAGCTCAATACATTGTTTACCCCTACCTGGAACGAAAATAAAAAAATGTATGTGAAGGAAAATCACCAAGTTGCAATTTATGAGTGGGCTTCTCTCATCGATCGATCAATGATGCGTGTAGGTCTCCAAGCATCCATTCATCGGTCGCAATGGTGATCTCACAGGTCGTGGTGATCTCACAGGTCAAAAGTCGGGGGTTCATTTTGTTCAACCGATCGAACTCTGCTACCAACTACTGGAACAGAACACCGGTGCAACAAATTGAGAGAAAAGGAACTAAAACATGCTTATTGTAAGAAACAAAATTACTAAAAAATTTCCTGAAATGGCTTCAAAAAACAATGTGACGCACTGGTAAAACGCTGTTGATCGTGAAGTGGTTGTGGTGTGTTAGGCTCGAATAGTAATGGTGGAGGAATGAAGTGAGGGTAATTCTTGTTCCTTTTTAATTGAGCGGCGGGAGACACTATATTATGGATGTCGTTTTTTTGGTTGTTTCCTTCAAAGTTCCAATCTTTTTCTTTCGAAAAGCAGAGAACTGCGGTCCGCAAGCGGACAAGCGAAGTGGTTTGAGAGAGAGAGGTTTGAGTTCAAAGGAGGGCCATGCCACACGAGCGTCTCTGCTCTCTGCGTGGAAAAAGAGAGCCAGTCTCTTTTGGGGCTTTACTTTTTGTGGGGTGGGGGAGGGAACCGGAGAGACCAGTCACATTGTTGGGGACGATGACGATCTGACTCAAAAAGCAAGGGAGGCGGGCCCTCCCCCTGTTCGCCAGAACAAGCCGAAGCCGTGTGGGTTTCTGCAACTCTTTATATGCCTTCCTTTTCCTTTCATCGTCTCCCCAAATACCCTAAAAAAGAATCCTGCTTTTCTCTTCCCTTTCAACACAATACGTTTCCTTGTCCCTTCTCGCTTCTTCCCGGAAAGAAGAGGACGAACCAAGTTCCTCTTATTCGTTCTCGTCCCCGCCTTCAGCATTGGAGTTCCAAGTATGATGAATCATGAAGCGATACAGGCGAGCCATGGGAAAGAGGGTGAGGATTTCAGGCTCAGGGGTGGTCTGAGCTTTCTTCATCCTGATGGGCTTTCGTACGTTTGCTCTTCTTTCTCCCCTCCTCCAGGTGTGACTAGACTTCGTCACTCTCTGTTTGATCATTGCCACCCTCCGTTCTCCTCTCTATCCTTAAACCCAAGCCCCCTTCCTCATGATCTTCCTGCTGCTCCTCTTCACGCGTTCGCCACATCCGGTTCTTCTTCTGGAGAAAGCCATTGTCAGAGCGAGACAGCGTTTCAGCTGGTTTCCGACCCACTTCATAGGAGGGCCGCGTGGAGTATGGAGTCTAGGGATGCTGGTGGCGATGGCGCTACAAGTTTCAAGAGCGGCGCCGGCTACCAGGAGACTGCGGCTCCTTTCATGGCGGCCGCTGATGCTGTTGGTGGTGGAGGAGGTAACTGTGCTGAGGAGAACGAGAACAGTATTATCAATGGGGGAAGGTGCTCCAGTGATGAGGATCCGGCCGAGAATTGCATGGGGAGGGAGGTTGACGGTGGGCATTCTAAGCTCTGTGCTCGGGGCCATTGGAGGCCCGCTGAAGATGCAAAACTCAAGGAGCTTGTTGCTCAGTACGGCCCTCAAAACTGGAACCTGATCGCGGAAAAACTCGTTGGGAGATCCGGTAATTAATCTTTTGTTTTTGTTTTTACTTCGTGCCTGTCTCCTCCCTCCTTCCATTTATTTCATACTAATCACGATCGATCGATCCCATCGTTAATTTTCTTTTAAGCTTTTCTGTTTCCGATGATAGGTAAGAGTTGCAGACTTAGATGGTTTAATCAGTTGGACCCAAGAATAAACAGAAATGCTTTTACTGAAGAAGAAGAAGAGAAGCTCCTTGCTGCCCACAGACTATACGGGAACAAATGGGCGATGATCGCCAGACTTTTCCCCGGCAGGACAGATAACGCTGTGAAGAACCACTGGCATGTTATTATGGCAAGGAAGCACAGGGACCAATCCAGTAGCTTGAGGAGAAGGAAATCTTCAAACAACCATCAGTACAGGAAGACGGATACGAACAATGCTTGCAGCGAGTCGACCGTCACCAACAACAGAGAAGAGTCCCCATCTTCCTGCACGGGTCTCTCTCTCAATTCTTCAGCTACCAGATTCCTCCCCGCCTTCTACTCCACTTTGAGTTCCACTGCATGCCATGTTCAGAACCAGCTGAACCAAATACAGGATCAACATCTTGAATATGCCGCAGGTTTTACTTTCTTTGAATTTCCCCTGTCGTTCGTTGTCAATTCCTTTGCCTCGTTTCTATGTTGGCATAGTTTCTTTCTTCTCCTTTATTCTTCTTCCTTTTCTCCAGTCGGCTTCCTTATTTTTCTTACATTGTCTGCTTCTGCAGGCCGTGATATTAGGGGGTCGGATGACTCTATTGCTGCTGGCCATCGTCACGTGCAGATGATGACGGTGGTGGTGGGTTCAAATTCAGAAATTTCACAGGCAGAGTCACTAGCTAAGAGGACTATTTGGCATTACGGGGAGGTGAATCATGGCAGCGAGAAGATGGACTTGCCTTTCATCGATTTCCTTGGAGTAGGAGCGACATAGCCATAGGGAGAGGGAAAGGGAAGAAAGTAAGATGCATTCTGCCAATTTTGAGTGTTATCACTGAAGTGGGAGAAGAAGGGTAGAAAATCAAACTACTTAAGGTGCAGAGAAAACGCAAGATCCTGAAGGTCTTAGCTTTGTCAGCCTCTGGCCAAAAGAAAAAAAAAAAAAAAAAGAGAAGCAAAAAAGAAAAAGAAAAGTCGCTTTCTGCGTTTCTGATTTTCTGGCGGTCTGAATCTCTTTCTTTTCTTTGCAAGCGATCTTTGTTCGCGTATTAATTTTCCTTCCTCCCAGGCAAACGATGGAGAACTAATTGGGACGAAGACAAATCGGCATTTTGTGGTTCACGTATAATAACAAGTTCCTTTAGCCTCTACCCTTTCTTGGGGAAACAGTGGTAGGCCTATCATGAAAACCTTTTGGGGTGCACCGCCTGCAACCTCCCTTCCCTTGAATATTTATTTTCGGGGGCCATCCCTCGAAGAGACGTGTAGAAACATACAATTTAATTCGGTCAAATTTTCTGACGGAAAAGGACGGATACGCAGCGCGAGAGAGGGAGTGGGAATTGATGATTCTATATTCTTTTGTTGTTTTGCCTGTTCACACGCTGTATCCATGATGAAGTTGTTGAAACGAATCAACCGAAGCACGAAGAAAAACCTCATGCTTTTGTTTGTTTGCATCTGCCTTTCTGTTCCCTTATAACGTCCTCTTTTTGCGACTTCCGACCCCTCCTCAACTCGCCTCGCCTCCCCAGTTTAGTTCCCAGCCCTTTTTAATTTGTTACTGCATGTACCGATACCCCTTGCGGTGTTTACTGCGTGGTTGGGACTTCAAATGGAAATCTCTAGTCCTTGTCTTTATTTGTTTTTGAAAGTTATCTGACCGCATTCCCCACTTTCAACATTTTCCGATCGTTTCTTCCAAGTCTCCAGTTCTTTCAAATGTCATAAGCTCTTGCCAACCAGGAAACATCTATGCAAGAATTAGTTGTCA
This sequence comes from Nymphaea thermarum, assembly GCA_011799765.1. Classification (NCBI taxonomy): domain Eukaryota; kingdom Viridiplantae; phylum Streptophyta; class Magnoliopsida; order Nymphaeales; family Nymphaeaceae; genus Nymphaea; species Nymphaea thermarum. The sequence goes on along the minus strand of JAANDH010000250.1, from coordinate 2,845 downwards.
ATGCGGAATTGAAGCAACTCCTTGACCGATGACATCAATCCATACAAGATACGTGACACTAGTGCCGTCCAAACTACTGAGCTACTAAATGCTTTCGGTGGGGAAGACATCACACCATCAAAAACGACACGAGAGGTGTGGATGGTGATAGCATGTAGGTGTGGATGGTTACCTTCTAGGCACTTAGTTGTGTTTGATTCCCCACAAATCTCAGATCCCTACTATATCCGAAAACCACAGTTGTGGATTTCAGCATCAACCCCCAATGTGGATTTCAAATCCCTGCTATAATACAAGAACATGTGTTTCATATCTGACTAGGTCCGGCCTCAAAACTAAGGATCTCCATGGATCTTAGATCCACGATAATCAAACACAACCTTAAGTAATGCTACTGAATAGTTTTTAGTGACACCTAGAGACCATTTGATTGGTGTTTGCTAGAAAAGAACGGACAAGACGTCTTGTCCACCACCCTACTAGTCTATCCATTGGGACAAGACATTTCTTGGTTCATTGTTTGATGAATTCAGGAACAGAATGCTGCATCCTTCCTATCCAGCATTTGTTTTGTGAGATACATGTTTGTCTCTTTTGTCTATTCTAAATTAGCATTTGTTTCGTGTCCTGTTTCTTCTGTTTGTTCCATTTGGTGCACTTGGCATGCCGTTTAATAAATTATGACTAACACACACACACACACACAGGTATAAAGAGATAGTCATGTATACTTCAAATTTAAATTTCAAATAAATGGATCCTGTTCATACTCTTACAATGTTTGATATATATTGCGATTTAAAATCTTCAATTGTAGTAGATAACTTCAAGCTTTATTTCCAAAAACTGCTTTGTTAGCCATTTCAATCAACAACGTTGGTATAAACTGTAGACATTTATAATGTGCTGCTTTGGCTATGCTTATTTTACACAATGAAAAGCAAATTTACAGCATATTAAAGAAAAATAACAAACAATGAGCAATTAAAGTAGAACACCTCAAATAAATATCTCATAGCACAAGCATAGTAGATAACTGTAGAAGTTTGGAAGACAAGTAATGCATTATAACCCAATGAAAACAAACTCATAATTCAGATTTATATTCGAGAAAGAAATATTCTTAAATTTACATGGAGATGGCTCTTTACATGAGCTAGTCCAAACATAATTAACATCCATGAGCTCAATAACATAAATTTTGGAGTAGCCCCTTCAAGCAAAAAAGGAACATAACTTTTACAGAGAATGACCAAACACATTCAAAATCCAAGTTTTTATTATGAGAATTGTTCAAGAGTTCTATTCCAAGGGATTTGATGATTAGAGTGCACAACATTGCCTTTCATATTCACAAGGTAAATGTACATTAAGAGACGTCACTCTTTTCTACAAGAAGAAGATTATACCGAAACCCAAGGCCAGGCATGATTCTACCTTGTCTGCTTTGCAGATTTGTATGAGAAGGATAGTACATGCAAAATACTATTGATATGGCCACCAAACTCACCAAAAATAATAAAACATGAAAAAGTTAAAATACAATTAATGTTGGCTTTTGTGAAAATCTGGCCAGTTCCTAACTAACTGAACCTACACAGAATCCTCTATAAACAAAATTGCAATAGAACCTAAGGAGAATGACTATGATGACACTAAAAAAAGAAATAAACCCTAGTGTAAAAAAGGCTAGATAAACCACACAAATAGCAAAACTCGTAGTGCTTTTAGTGGAAATCGGTGGACAAAGCACCTATTAAACTTGAAAGCAACCCTTGATTCATCTTGCCTACAACATAAACATGTTGAAGCGGTGGTGTTGCACTAACAATCAACTAACAGTCATTCCTAAAAATAGATTAAAATCAATTAGAGAAAAAAAAAAAAACTAACTCCAAACAGTTCAAAGGAACAAGAAAGAAAAGAGTGGGGAAGGGAGCATATTTAACCCTACGTTAGCCACTACTCCGTTGTAGTCCTATGACTCCTTCATTTCTTTCAGCCCTAACTCCTCACTCGGAGGATGAAGATTGGGAAAAGCATAACAAAGATGGTGAAGAGCAGCCAGACTTTTCTTAACCGCTTTAAGTGGCAGGACAAGGCAAGATATCTGGATTCTGGGTACTGAGAAAAGGGAAAAGAGTACAAATGGTGATTGATCGTTGGACTTTGTTGTCAGAGCATTAGTGAGGAGCAGTAAGCAGCGACTCACGGTGAACGATGGGGCAGAGAGACGGGTATTGAGAGAGGGAGGCGAGCTCGAGCAAGCGTCCCGTGCTAGTTAGTTCAATGTTTACCCAAGGAATAGTGTGGGACAGCGGAGGAATATATAACCCCTGTCCCAGCGTCTACCCTGTCTGTACTGTTCTGCGGACAGCATTTGATGCACATTTTAATAAATGGAATGTGAGTGGAATAGAAATTCCATTGCCATCAAATAGCCTCTTAGATTATGTCGTGTTTAATACGACTTGTTACAGATGTCATTGAAGGTGCCTTTAATTGGTGTTCCTTAAGAGGCTCTTTGGGAATGGTAATAGTATGTTATTGTTTCATGTATCTGCTTCACTTTTTGAAGTAGATTCATGAAACACTTTTTAACCTGTCTTAGAGTCTAACCATTTTTTGGATTAGATGCAAGAGACAATTGAGAAAATAAGAGGATTGAAGATGATGGACACACGAATTAACGTGGTTCGGAAAAGAAATTCCTACTCCACGACTCAGTCATCAAATCTTAGATGGACTGGTTTCCTTTCTCACGTTAATTTTTATACAAGTTTTTGGAATCAACATTAAATTCAGAATCACTGTAATTTCCTTAACTTTCTCCTTTATTGAATGG
>JAANDH010000249.1:135045-323158 GCA_011799765.1 Nymphaea thermarum | reverse complement strand
GTCGGAGTCTGTGGCACGCCGTGTGCAGGGAGATGTTCACTTTGCTCTTCGGCTACGGCGCCGTCCTTCGTCTACTGCTGGGTGACTCTACTGTTCCGATTGTCCACTCTCTCTTCACCTCTCTTATTACGTTTTATTGTGATACTAACTTGTATATTCTTTTCTTATATTTCGTTTCTGCGGTTTGCTTATGTACTTAAGGGACTTCTTGTCCCCAAATTTTGCTATATATTTCCATTTTATCGGCTCTCTCTCTCTCTCTCTTTCGGAGTGGAATGGTCGAACCCTAGTTTTTTCTGCTGTCTTCTCCCCACCATCGCAGCTTCCCTTCCCTTCTCCTTCTTTGCAGTCGCCTGCCCTCGTCAGATAAATCAGAAACGGCGTACTTGATGGCGGCAGGCAAAGCTAGCACAAAACTTTCAGGTACCAGACCACAGAAAAGAGGAGACTCGACATTGCACTATGATTCAGAGATGGGGCATAACAGGGAGCTGCAGTTGGAGGTGCCACGATAGATAAGAAAGGTTAAGGTTCTGGTGAAGAAGAAGACTAAGAAGGGGGAGAAGGAGGAGGAACTGACCCGAGTACTTCTGAGGAAGCAATTTTCTCAGCTTCCTCTGCAAATTCCTTGAAAGGGATGAGGCAATCGACTCTAAGCAACTATGATCCCCCTAAATGGGTTGTGGATGTTGGTGGCAATGGGTGTTGCGGATGTCACGGTCACAAGTTTCAAGTCTTTTATCTCGAGGAAGACTACGGAGCAGGAAGCACTGAGTTTCTGTTTGTTTGTTAGAAAATCTATTTTGGCTGCTTGATTTTGTGGTAGATTTTCAACACCCTTCTTCGAAATCAATGAAAGGAATTGACCAAAGAATAGGTTCATACGCCAAGCTCGGGCTTTGGTTGAGAAGCCGTGCTTTGACTTACGGATAAAATGGGCATGGAGGATGGGTCGGGTGACTACAGGGTGACAATAGTAAGAGAAATATTTTATCCCAGAGAGCTGAAGGTAGAGATGTCAATATCATATTTTATTTGAATCAATTCATTTATGATAAAATTGGATGAGAAAAATTAATATCCGATTAAAAAACCAGATCAAACTCAGATTTAAAAGATGACATCTGATTGTATTCAGATTCAATTACTTGTCAAATCCATGAAGGTAAAGGTTTTGACTAATAATCCAATTTTGACAAGAAAAACCATACACATAAAACGCTTTAGGAGAACCAATTTGATGATGATTATTATTATGTGGGCTGGTGTTGGCGATTGGCTCACACCTGCTGACATATGTTTGTTTATTTCTGTATTAATACCTCATTCAGTTTAATTATTTACATGTCAGTTGCTCTTCAAGAGCTACTTGTTATTGTCTCATGAAGCACAGAAAGAAGTATGTCCATCTATGGTAAAGTAAATGTAATAAGAAAATTTGCTGTGTACAACTGTGGAGTTACACAAATGCCTTTGGAATGAATATCTTCATAACCTGCCATTAGACCCGGATCAATGTAGGGAAATAAATAGGATCAATCTAACCCATGGTATACTTGACGCAGAAACTAAAACTGAGAAGAATCGTTTTAATTTCTACAACACTATTACTTTCTTCAATTTTTACTAGGAGAAGGTCGCTTTCTTTATCCAAAAAAGGGCACAACGACATAGACATAATTTCGTTGATTCGACCTCAGTTAATGGCGTTAGTGCCAGATTTTGACAACACGTGACAGTGGAAAAGGGGAGGATGAAAAATTTAAAATTCAAAACTCTAAGAGGTCCATTAACTAAAGGGTTCTAGCCACTTGCAAACAATCTACCTGTTCTTCCATTATAGCTACAAATATAGTGATATATACAAAAAGCATACCAATATTAACGAGAAAAATGATGAAACCCAGCAACCCAAAAAAATCACATCTTTTTGGAAAAAAATTAAAAAGTACATTTTTTGCATTTTTTCTTGTTCTTTTCTTATTTTGTTATGTTTTTCTTCTTTTTTTAAAGGTAGTGAGATCATGGATTCACTTTACACTTAGACGAAAGTATTCGCTATCATTCTTAAGATCATTAAAATGATAAGCCATTATTTTATCATATTTTTCAAAGGTCTTGTTATCAGTTTCTTGTTTTTACCTAATTTTTTTTTTTTTATGTTTTCCATTGTTTAAAAATTATTGAGCTTTCATTGATTTGTCTTAAAAAGTCCCTCACAATTTAAAGCTAGGAAGGAATATTTATAGCTAGGCACTAGACAAAGGGAGGAAGCGCATTCTTCTTTGGTTCACACAAACTTTTCGACAGCAATGGAGCTTTGTCTAGCTAACTTGATCCAGCCGCACATCTCGTCGATTCGAGATCCACGATTTTTCTCGATGGTGGGGCCTCACATCCAATAATGCATGTCCAGAAATGCTGACAAATCCACTGTACAATATCCTCTTCAAAATTTTAACTAAATTGCAAATAATTGAGCTCAAGGGCGGAGTTAGGATTTATTTCAGAAGCAGGCCAAGACCCGAGTCTATTGTCGGCACCACATGTAACTGCACATGTGTCAAACTTAATCACAGTAAAAACTTTTCATGGGCAGATGCCGGCTGCTATTATATGCTACAAAATATGTATACTTCCAAATATCCATGATCAATTTGTCACAATACTGTACAATATTCTGTTCAAAATTGAGCTCAAGGGCAGAGCTAGGATTTCTTTCAAAGGCGGGCCAAGTGATTGTTATGTATTCAAGACCCGAGTCTATTTTCAGCACCGCATGTACATGCACATATGTCAAACTTCATCACAGTAGACACTTTCATGGGCAGATGCCGGCTGGCTACTATATGTTACAAAATATGTATACTTCCAAATATCCATGATCAATTTGTCATAATACATATCATCGACGAGTCTCAGTTTGTCAATTTCTGATTGTGGTATACTTGATGAATGGTCCACGCACATTTATTTTAGGTCCTTATAATAGTGATTTTGTGTCCCACCAATTGTTTCTTGTGAGAAGCAGACACGCCATTAAGCAGTTAGGTTCAAAACTTAACTCGTTTGGCTTCAATCAACTACCTACTTTAATGCATTTAACTGACAAAGGGCTTTCTTCGTCGAGTCTGGGATGGCTTCCAAACTTACATGGACTCATGGTATACTTGTCAACGGAAGCATATGTGTCCAATTATAGCAATCAAGAGACTCGAATTGACAACTAAACTCTACGAGTCCGGGACGTCTTCAAAACTTACATGGACCCATTGTATACTTATCAATGAAAGCATCTCTGTCAAACTATAGCAATTAGGAGACTCGAATTGACAACTAGACTCTCACCGGCCTGCCAATCTCAGTAGTTGTGCTATGACCTTAATAGGTGTTTTTTGTTTGCTAAAATTTATGTTACTAAAATTGACTTGTCAACATACACTAGTTGATGCGTCAAGCTCAAACGAGTAGGAGGCATGTGTGCAGTGCATTACTGGTTCGACCTTTAGGGGTGCCCCGGTCACACTAGCCTCATTAGCCACAACCAAGTCATCTGGAACTTCGGAATAGTTTAACAATCATTTAACGTATCTAGTTGAATAAGATATATTATTTAACGTATTTAACTTTGAAGTATTCATATATTCAGATTTTGAATATGAATGAAAAAAATCTAAATGCCCCATCTTAGTAAATCAGAATCCAATGTTTAGATTAGCATGTAAATCAGAAGCTACTTTTAAACCAAATTCAAATTGCATTATAGACAGATACTTATACAAGATTATATTGGATCTGAATCTAAATCCAATGTATGGGCTAAGCGTGAGGCTTTATGTGCTGGTACGGGTCCGAAGGCAAAAACTCTTGTCTTTTGTCCAAAAGAAAAAGGACGTTCGGTAATTTCGCAACCCTCCCATGTCAGAAAGGGAGGATGAATGAGAAGACTGCGCATGGACGCATGGGTCCCTCACTGCGTACCCCTTTCAGATCCTCTCTTTTCAGCCTCCATTTTGGAACCAGAGAAGAAGAAGAAGATGGAAGGATATTCCTGTGCGTTCAGGAGAGAAGGATGGTAGTCCTGGACTCTCAGTCGACCTCCTCGTTGACTCTTAGCTCTTGGCTTTACCATAAGGGATCGCCAAACTAGATGAAGCTTACGGCCGGAATCTGCTTTTTCCATAGCAATAGGTAACTCTCTCTCTCTCTCTGGTGGTCGGACCTTACAATCTTACATGCTTTCAGCATCGTGACTTCTCTTCCTGCCAGTTTTTTTTTGTTTCTCTTGGAGTGTTTTATTTTTTGAATCTCTGGCTTTTCCCCGTAAAGCTGTTGTACGCGTTCTCTCGGAGCTCTCTATAGCGAGCAGGTGAATGTAAGTTTTCCACGCCGGAATATCAAAAGGCGGACGCTACAAAGTTTTCTTGCGCTTCTTCTAATTCTGAACTTTGCAAGAATTTCATCTGTTGCATTTGTAAATTTGATTGCTGTACTACTATTTCCTCTTCAATTGCTAGCCAGACTGCATCCCCCATGGAATAGAGTTTCTTTTTTCTTCCCCTCCTTCCTGCCCGTTTAAATTTTCTGGCCAATAGACTAGCCGTCGAGGTTTTTTCCCATTCAAAAATACTCAGAATCCAAGTTTCTTTTGGCTACTGCAGATTTTTGTGTGGAAATATCTTCCTCCTGCAAACGAATGGAAACACTGTTAGAAAATTTTACTGAGAAATTTTTAATTTAGACGTGCGTTGTAATAAGGTAGATTCTGTTATTTCTTTGGGTTTCAGGTCTCTTAGGGAGATGACGAAATCAACTTGCTCGCTACCTCTGCTTCTGCTATCCATCCTCTGTTCCTTTTTTCTTCCTTACGTGGTTCGCTCTGCATCTCCCGTCAAATCCGTTATCCTTCTGAACTGTGGTGCCTCTTCTGACGCTTTTGATGCTGACAAACGTGGGTGGAGTAACGATTCCACTGAATCCTTTGGTCCTTCAAATTCACAATCTTCTTTCCCTGCCGAGGCTTCCAATGCCGACTTGTCTTCACTCCCTTCTGGTGTTCCTTACAGAACTGCTCGCATCTTCACTTCTGCTGTCTCCTACAACTTCACTCCGCTTTCTAAAGGCCGTCATTTCGTCCGGCTCCACTTCTTCCCTGCTGTGTACATTAATCGGAACCCCAGCAATGCCTTCTTCTCTGTCAAAGCCGGGCCTTACACTCTGCTCAGCAACTTCAGCCCCGCCATCACTGCCTCTGCCCTCAATCAGGCTTACATCATGCGTGAGTTCTTTGTCACCATCCCCTCTGGCTCCCTCACCCTCACATTCACTCCCTCACAAAGCACCTCCGATTCATTCGTCTTCATCAATGGCATAGAGATCGTGTCTTCGCAAGAACTGTTTCTTTCTGGTGCCTCCACTGTTCCTACCAACCAAATCTTCCCCATACGTGATTCCGATGCGTTGCAGACAGTCGTTCGGCTAAATGTAGGGGGAGCTTATGTTCCCCCCACCTCTGATTCTGGCCTCTTCCGAACTTGGTATGATGATGTTCCGTTCGTCTTTGCTGCTGGTTTGGGAGTGTCTTACCCCCGTGATCCCAACGTAAGCATCCAGTACTCAGACGCTTTCCCGAAGTACATTGCTCCAGTAGACGTGTATGGCACTGCTCGCTCAATGGGGCCTACTGCCTCTGTGAATTTGAACTACAACCTCACTTGGTCCATTGCAGTTGACAATGGATTCCACTACTTGGTCAGACTCCATTTCTGTGAGATACAGTCAGAGGTCTCCCAAGTGAACCAGAGGGTATTCAACGTGTACATGAACAATGTGACTGCAGATCCTGGATTTGATGTGATTCTTTATGCAAAGAGCAAAGTTCAAGCTCCCCTGTACACTGGTGTGGCTGTGTATAAAGACTACATGGTATTGGTGCCTTCACAGAGTAGCAAACAAAGCGATTTGCTGATTGATCTCCATCCAGATGTTGACAACAAACCGTATTTTGTTGATGCGATTCTTAATGGGCTTGAAGTGTTCAAGATCAATGAATCATCTGGTAACCTTGCTGGACCAAATCCAGACCTCCCGCCGGCGTTTCCACCTGAGAAGAGTCCTACTTCTTCCTCTCGTCGGCAAGGTGGTGGTCACAAACTTGTAGTTGCAGGTGCAGCAGGTGGCACCGCTCTGACGCTTGTTGTCGGTGCTTGCCTCTGTTGCTTGTTGTGCAGGCACCAACGGAAGAAGAAGGAGAAAGGGAGTGATGGTGGTGGGACCAAGTGGATGCTATCATCGCCCTACGTGCAAGAGAGAAATGGGAAGTCGATCGTCTCTTCAGCGGCGAAGAGCGAAACCTTTCTGAGCAATGCCTCTAATGCTTATTGCCGACATTTCACATTCTCTGAGATCATTGCGGCCACCAACAACTTCGACGAGGCTCTCCTTCTAGGGACTGGTGGTTTCGGCAAGGTCTACAAAGGCGAGATCGATAGTGGCACTAAAGTTGCCATTAAAAGGGGGAGCGAGCTCTCGCAGCAGGGCGCTCATGAATTCCAGAACGAGATCGAGATGCTTTCGAAGCTCCGCCATAGGCACATGGTCTCCTTAATCGGCTATTGTGAGGACAGCTCCGAGATGATTCTGGTTTACGAGTACATGGCTCATGGCACTCTCTGTGAACACCTCTACGGCAAAAAAAGATCACCATTGTCTTGGAGACGAAGGCTCGAGATCTGCATTGGTGCGGCTAAGGGGCTGCACTATCTTCACACAGGAGCCAAGCGCACCCTTATACACAGAGATGTGAAGTCCACCAACATTCTCCTCGATGAGAATTGGGTGGCAAAGGTCTCTGATTTCGGCCTCTCGAGAATGGGCTCGGAGAAGGATGATTCCCATGTGAGCACAGTGGTGAAGGGCACATTTGGTTATGTCGATCCAGAGTACTACCGCCTGCAGCAGCTCTCTGAGAAATCTGATGTCTACTCCTTTGGAGTGGTTTTATTTGAGGTTCTCTCTGCTCGTCCTGCACTTGATAGGTCACGCCCCACCATGCAGGTGAGCTTGGCCGAATGGGCGCTCCGCTGCGTGAGGAAAGGGGTGATCGAACAGATCGTTGATCCCTTGCTGAGAGGGAAGATCGCAACTGAGAGCCTGCGCAAGTATGCTGAGACTGCAGAGAAATGTTTGGCTGACCAGGGAACCGATCGTCCAACCATGGCGAATGTGCTCTGGAACTTGGAATTTGCTCTCACCTTGCAGACGAGTGCAGAGGAGACAGATGAGAAGGGAATGGCTGTTGGTTTTGTTGACAGCTTGGATGATCAGATTCAGGAGGCGCTTCCTTTTGCCAAGGTGAAGAGGTCTGATGACGACTTTAATTGTCTCACTCCTGATACCATGACGAGCAGCACAAACTTTGGAGGCGGGAGCTCCACCACTATGGATTCAGAGAAGATGCACCCAAGTGCAGTTTTCTCTCAGATTATGAATCCAAATGGACGGTAATCTTAGTATTATGTTGCTCTTACACGAGTTATATTGAAGTTTCTGAAAGATATTCATTCTTCTTATCTACTTCCAATTACTGCCACGGAGAAGGGAAAATTTGAATCTTGAAATTACCAAGTTGATCACCTAATGAGCAAAGGGAGTTGCAGAGGAACTGCAACACGCCATGGTGGCTCCGGCTATGGCTTTGCCTATGTAACCTTTGACTGTAGACCTTTTCCTGTTGCATTAATGTATTTTACCATGAATTCAGCTGCAGGAGGAAATAAAAATAGACACCCTTCTACTGTCTCTCCTCCACACAAATGTGGCCGGCTATCAATAAATTCGCAGAGCAATATAACTCTGGTGTTTGTACGCCTTCTTTAATTTTTCTCCTGTGACAATGATCAATGATATTCTGAAATTGCCTTAATTGACATGGACTCTTTCTTTGTCAGGTTTGTATTTGGATAATGGTCAGAGTACCTGCTTTTCACACCATTGGTAGTTTCCTTCTTGTTTACTATCCTTCCAGACTTATTTCTTTACCTTTTTGGATTTACGAAGAAGCAGGAAAATGAATTGCAAATCACATCACCATAGTGTTTCTCCTGCCAGTGGTTACAGACTTCATATTAAGTGTCGTTTCTTTCTTATCTTTATCTTTTATCATTAATGGCGTGGCTGTAATATTCTTTGTTTTTTAATAGGACTTATTAGTCCATGGTGTGAAAGATTGATTTGATAATATAATGTTAAGGTTCAACAGACAGTTGCTGTAGCTGCCGTCCCTATCCTTTGGCACTTCCCTTCTCCTTCTTTCTTGTTTTTCTGTACGTAAGTCTTAGGTACATAGCTGCAGGGCATTTACCAGAGGTATGCTCTAAGAGATCTAAGGCGTCTTTTCACTTAAGAAATCCCCCTTTTTCTGATGATAATTTGATCTGTCATCTTCCCTGTCTTCTTATTTCTATTCTCTATGATCTCCCATTATTTTCTTCTTTGATGCCGTATGGTCCTCTTTTTGGTCTGTTTTCTCTTCTCCCTGCACGTGTTTAAGATCCGCCCCTACGTCTGACCATTCTCAGTAGGCTAACGTCCCTTTTTTTGTCTATTTCAATTCCTTATGAATTAGTAACAGCAGCAGTATTAAGCCACTCTTTATCATCACAATTGGCTGACGTTGTTTTCATTCTTCTATCTACTCTATAGTTCTTTTGTTCTCCTTCATATTTGTCGTCCAGTAAGCTTGTGAAGGTTGACAGAAACATGTTATCATCTTTTCTCTTCTCCAACAGGCCTCTCGTGCCAAAAAAGAAAAGCGGCGCAGGCATCACAAAAAGCCTTCCTCTCTTTGCTTCACTTCCAGCAAGTTTAATCCCCTTCAACAGAGTTTGTTAAAAAAAAAAAGCTTTTGTTTGTTGCTTATATTAGCTTACCTTGTTTGAAAAGACGGTTGATATTGTTTTATTACTGATTAGAGGTCTCCTTCTTCATATCTGTTTTTCTGTCTTATTTGTCTTTCAATTTTTGTAGTCATGTTCTTGTTCTTCCATCGTCAATGGATTCCTCTACACATTCTTGTCCGTCAACCAACTTTTTGAATCAGCTAGTCACTGAAAAACTCACTCTTCTAATTTCATGATCTGGAAGAGACAAATACTTTCGCTTGTACGAAGTCAAGATCTTAATGAGCATCTCGATGGTTCTGCTCCTGCACCACCGAAGGTTATTGTACAGGAATCTAAGAATGAAAAAGGTGCCACATGTACCAACTCCACAAAATATCCAGAATCTACATCTTGGAGAAAAAGTGACCAATCTGTGATTGCTTACATTGCTTCGACACTCTCCTAGAAAGTATTGGCTACTCTTGTACATGATTACACTGCAGTAGATATATAAACTCATTCATCTCAAACTTATTCTCAGACATCAGATCCTGTCTTCTCTATATGTTAATCTTCATGGGTATGTTGGTAATTTTTGATAAATTTAATACCTTTTGTGCTCTTCATTATTATTTGAAGTGTGTGTATATATATATATTTGAGCTTGAGCTTGCCTCATTTAAGCAAGTAGTTGTCCTCATTTATAGTTAGCGTAGCTAGGGAGAAAAACATTTTGATTATAAGCATTACATGATTTAGTAGAAAATTGACTGGAAACCCATTTTTTTTTTTTAAATGACCGATAAAAACTTTAATCTAAAACGATACAAAAAAACCAGGTTTCCCCCCCTTTTTTTGAAAAGACTCCAAATAAATATTCCGTATTTCTTTTTTGTGATTTTACTGTGTCTTTTCCATTGTTTTTAAGATATTTTTCTTTGAAGGTTTAAAACTTAAGTTATTTTATCTATCTTCATTTTTACTTAGTAAAACATCATTTTTGTCATTTTGTCGAACTATTTCTTATGTTTTCTTGTTAGCTTTTCATTTATTTTACTTTCCCATAATTTTTAAGACATTTTTCTTCCAAAAGAATTTGTCCATTTTTTTTCGAAATTTTGAGCTTTGCAGAAAGATACCTGAAAATTTTCTTTCGTACTAAAACCCGTTAGCAATATTTGTGTTAATGAGTAGATATAGGTCTCATTTTGAGAACATATTGATCCTATGATCCTATTTAAGTGCATTATAATGCTATTACAAATGGGTGTATATATATATATATATATACACACACCGATCGTATGATCAGTATGGTTCTTATGCTCATGTTCCTCTAGAGACTTCCCCACTCTCATCGAAAACTACTTTGGCGCCACACTAAAACTACAGCAGGGCATCCCTTGGCGGTAGTTAGTTTTGTACAACAAGCGAGCCAGCTGGAACTCAGCCAGCTCGAACTTGACTCGAGTCACATATAGCTCAGCTTGAGCTCCACTCAAGTTTTATGATGTGATCTAAAGCTCGAGCTCGACTCATTTACACTTGTGTCTCTTAATATATATTTTGTTATTTTCAAATATGATCAACTCTTTTCTCTTCCAACAAAAGGACACACATGGGAGGATCTCCCTGGAAAAAATGGGTATTTATAGAGAAGTAAAGGCCTTGATTTATACACAAATAATGAACAAACATAAGGAAACCAATAAAGCGCACATCTATGCACCAAATATCTTATTCTCTACTTAGCTTGTTTAAGTTTAAGATGCACAATATTTTACACTAAATTGCAAAATGTCCACAACAACTTACTAAAATAAATTTACAATTTCCACATTTTTATTTAAGCAATTTTAACTTTTGAAGTTACATAATTAAGTACTATCGAGTTGAGTTCACCCAACTCGAACTCGACACACTTACAAACTTGTGTTACCAATTAAGCTCGAACTTGAATCATTCAACTAATGAGTCGAGCTTAACTGAGTGAGTTCGAGTCGAGCTTGAGTTGGCTAGACTCGTTGAACATCCCTAACAGTAATAGCCATATGGGCAATAACTATGTTTGTTATACTTCCCTAAATAAATTTACCATCATTGTTGTTAGATATGTACAATGAGTCAAGCCCACTCAGGCTATACTAGAAGTTGCCCGTGTAAGCTAGACTCATTTGGCACAAGCTTGAGTTTAAATTCGAGTTATAAACGAGTTGAGTTTGAGTTACAAGAGCTGATATATTGCCATAGAAGCAGTCAGCGACACCCACACAGCTCTGGCAAAAGTCATGAACATTGCTGATGTCGAAGCCTGCTCCAGACATTCATCGTTATCATCCGACTATGGAAGACATCATCACCACCATCATATTGATGTGTGATTTCCATACATCTTTATTATTGAAGTTGTAACGCCCCAAATGTTTTATTCCACACTTAAAGAAAAAAAAAAGAATATTATTCTTTTTGAGACTTAGGCATTCACTCCAACTTTTTTTAAATTCAAACCATGCATTTAGAACATATAAGAGTTCAGACATGGTTCTATTGATAAAATAATGTCAGTTTATACCTTATTTTCTTATTATTGAAATACCTAGAAGGCCTACCGATTAATGAAGATCTTCTCCTATCAAGTATACCATCAGAAGGACATGTAAAATACCAATGGGTTGGACTATCAATGAAAAGGAACCAAACATACAGATTCATGGCACCTAGGTAAAACACGTCTTATTTGAACATCATATATATTATATTTACAAATGGAAAAATACATTCCTTTCCTTGCAGTTAACTCTGTTCATTATAATGCAAATCGAACATGGGGGCTTTGCACATGATTGCACAAAACACTTGCTTTTCAATGCTCACGAACCTGGCATGATTTTTCGTGTGCCAGTATGGTTAATAACTAAAATGCTCTTACTTCACATTGAAAAAGAAAACTTTTTGTAAAGATAAAATTAGAAATGAAAAAAGTAAAAAGACTATGAAGGACATTTCTTTTTAATAAATTACCAAAATATCATTCCCTCCTTTACTGTGCATGGTGTGCCTAACGCTTTGCAAGTTTGTCTTGGTGCAGTAGCCAAAAGTAAATCATCTATCACTAGGAGAACCAACTCAATCCGCATCTGAGTTTTGAGGCTTTGATGTGTAAGGAGCATACATGATTCCTGCCTTGTCGAGGTGATAACTTTTTTTTTAAGAATCCTGTTAACATCTTCCAAGTGTGACCCCTAGGGTGCATGCATGCATGAACAGACTTACCACACCGACTGCATTTGACAGATCTGGTCTAAGGATGGTCAAATAGTTGAGCTTACCTACCAGCCTCGGCTCGATTTTTTATTATATATATGTTATGAGCTTATATACAAGATTTGGTACTATATTCAAGGATCACGATCAATTGATCAGAAAGTCCCCCTCAATGAGCTAGCCATGACGAGCTGGGCACAATTAATCATCATAGACCACCTTGGACACCTAGCAGACGAGGTTGACTTGAGCTAAGTCAATTGGTTCAACCAGTCTAAGATGCACCACTAGCTAGGCAGTGGCGGAGCAAGAAATTTCTGGTTAAGGGTCACTTTAAGTTTAAATTTCAAATTTTCAAACTTTATGGGGCACTCATACATATAAAACGCTGAAAATTAATGAAGTTTTTACACATAAATAAAGTAAGTTTTGTGGGAATTGCCCACACCAACTACAACATAGCTCTGCCACTACTACTAGAATTTAGTATATCCCCATAATATGTTGATAGCAGTTAGAAATTTTCTTTAATTAGTGAAGATTCTGGTTTTCATTATAGTAATATGCATATTCACATCAAGTTTTATTTGCTAAGAAAGTAAGTTGAACACAAAAAGGTGAAACTAATGCATCATAGAACAATTGATCAACTAGCTGACACTTTTGTTGAGTTATTCAAACGTGACACATTAAGAAATTGAAGGCAATGACTGGAATGATATGATTTGAGCTAGTGGGGCTTAAAGGGTGTTATTGAAATTAAACCTAATTTGAAGGGTATAATTGTGTTTTTAAGTAAAAAATAATATATGAGGCACTTTTCTGAAAAAACAACAGATTCTTTGAGAATAAAGGGTTCAAAAAAAATGATTTTGTAGGCGAGTATTCTAAGGGACTGTTTGGCAAGAGTAATAATTTGTTACTGTTCCATGAATTTGTCTTAATTTTGGAGCAGATTCGTGGAACATTGTAACAAGTGTTCTATGAATTTACTGTTTTTTTTTCAGTTTTATGGGACCATAACAACGTGTCATTGTTGTCAAACAGACCAAAACAGGCCCTAAGAGGGGGGTCGGGGGAGTGCGATAAAGTGGAACTATAGAGTAGAAGAAAGTAAAAGAAGGGAAGTGTCGACAAAATGGGAATCCAATAACAAAATTGAGTGACAAGTAGTCCCTAAAGAGCACAAAAAGTCCGCAAAAAGACAAAGACAAATTGTACATACAAAGAAGCGAACAAACACAAAAGAAGAAGTGTAGAAAGAAAAACAAAGAAAGAGCGAGAACAAGAGAGAAAGTGAAATGCTAGTATGCAAGCGGAAGCATTGGCCAAGGCAGAGTGCTAGGTGCACATCAGCCTTCAAGGCTTCACCACATAGATAATTGAGTTCACGGATGCAGTTGTATCTCTAAACACCCTATTGTTGTGCTCCTCCCAGATCCGCCACCATCTGCTGCAATGGAGGTGGTCGAAGGTATTGATGTGACCTGCAAGAAGAAGTCGGACAAAAACAGTAGCAAGTGACTGCAAACCAAAGAACTCGACAGAGAAGCTAGGCGACAGAAGGACCAAATGAGGCGAAGTAACAAGAGTTAGTGGTGAATGAGTCAGAGGGGGTGAGGAACCACTGAAGGGTACCTGAGGAGGGGAAACTGGGGGGGGGGGGGGGTAAAGGAAAAAAAGAAGGGCATAAGTAATGCAAGTCCAAAGATAGGAAGGCGGTGGGTGGGAGGGTTGGTCAGGCCAAGCATGGGGGTAGAGATGTCATACTTGGAGCATATGAAGGCAAGAAAGAGAATCCAAAGTAGCCAAATGCCACAACCAAGAGGACCACAAAACCAGACTGCTATGACTAAGGTCGGGAATCCAAACACCTTTGAGGCATCAAGAGCAAGTAAATGTGAGTGGCAGTAGAGATGATACACAATGGAAGCGAAATGCAGATTCAGACCAACCCATCTGCTGATAGGCAAAAGAAGGTGGTAGAAATGATCCCAGAAATCAAGTAAATGTGGCTTCTGAAAAACCAAAGACGCACTTGGACCGTCGTTAAATCGAAAGGAAGTTGATGCTTTTATAAAAAGAAGTGTAGTAGAAGTTCCGAAACTGGTTATGTGCACACTTATGTGCAAATAAAATTGTGGATATGAGTGTGTAATGGTCAAAATGTCTCCAACCAAGTAAAATGGAGAGCCCTTTTATAAGGGTTATAAAGGGTTATACAAAAAATTAAAAAACTAAAAAATACATTTCTTTACAAAAAATTCCCAAAATATTGCATCTTCTTCTTCTTCTTTTTTTTCCTTTAGTGCATATTTGCATGCACCACCTAGTGCATACAACTCGATCTCTAAAAGTCCCATGATGTATGACAAAATAGCATGCCACCTCTTAAAAATCAAAACAATGCTCTGAATGCTTAAAATTGTTGGAATGGGTATGCAAGAGTGGATTTGTTGGACTCATTCGGGTAAGGGAATGCCCACGGCTGTTTAATGGCGCTACAGTGCAGCTTGACTCAAGAGAATTAAATATTTGATTTGTTGGGAAGAACAAGATGTGTTCAAACCTATTGTTATCCTCGTTGATCCAAATGCCATCTTTTTCAAGGACTGGAATTGGAATATATTGTTTAAAAATTTTGAGGACTCTGGCATTACATAAATGAAAAGACTCTTGTGCTCTGTGGAAAGGGGGAGAGAGATAGGCTGTGGATCACAATTTGGTGGAACCACGTAACTGTATGCTTTTGTACATTGTGTGCTTTGCCATATGCTTCTACTTTTTAGGGAAAGTTGCTTTTATCATAGTCAATGTGTGCAGAAACATTATATAAAATTATTTTGTATTGCAGTTTGTGATTCTATTTTTTTTTTCACGTTTTAAATAGTGAGGTTTCTCTCGAGCATAATATGGAGAACACAAAAAATAAGAAATATCCTAAAAAATTAAGAAAAACAAAATAAATGAGACAACATTAAAATATAAATGTATAAGCAACAAATAAAAATTGGAAATTGGAAACCGGCTAAAAAAATGACTTTTAAAAATGAAAAAAGGGGAAAAAAGCATGTCTTTTCAATTTTTTTTCCATTTTGGCATTTTGAAAAAAATGATGTCTTTTGTGGTTTTCTTTTTACTTATTTTTGTAAATTTAACTTTTTTTCAAAAAAATGTACTCTCTGTGAATATGAAAGGGAAGCAGCTTTCATAAAAAATAACTTGGCATGATATAAAGAGTCATCCTATTTTGAGATTGATGCAAAAATATCCATGGTGCTTTGGAGCATAACCTAGAAATATGCATTTTCCAGGTTTATGATCAAATTTATTTTTGATGTAAGGCGTAGACATGAGAAACATGTGCATCCAAATTTTTTTAAGAAATTGTAATCTGATTTGAACATAACTTCAAATGGGCTAAGTCCTTCAAGAGTTTTGGTGGGAACATAACTTTGTAGCCGTGTGAAAAGCATAAGACCAATATTTGTTTGGTATGCAAGCACCGGCCAACATAATGAGACCTATTTCAATGACATGACGGTGGCATCTCTCAACTACCCCGTTTTGTTGCGGAATGTGAGGACAAGAAACCATGTGCCCAATTCCATTTTATTCAAGAAAACCAATAAGACCTTGATATTCTCATCCCCAGTCTGAATGCAGGAATTTAATTCTTACACCTATAACAAGCTGAGCATGCAATTTAAACTTTTGAAAAACTTTATGTAAGTCTGATTTGTGCCTGAGAAGATATGTCCAAGAATATTTTGAATAGGCATCAATAGATAAAGCATAGTGTCTATAACCATTAATACTAGTCACGTGTGCATGGCCGCAAACATTAGAGTAAACAATATCTAGGAATCCATGTACTGGTGTAGAAGTCTTGTTAAAGGGTAGATGATGACTCTTACCCTTGTGACAAGCTTCACACACTTTATTTTGCATAAAATCATCATAAGGCAAACCAAACTTATTAAATATGTTCATAAAATTTTTTAAAGCTTGAAGCCCAAAACGTCTATGCCAAGTGTCAACCGAGTCCTTGATGCTAACGTCTCTAGTGGTAAAGAGGGTATGCTTCTTCTCATTCAGCATCAACTTGTATAAACCTTCCTCACTTCAACCTTGGTGCAGCACTTTCTTTGAAATAAGATACTTAACGTAGCAACAAGAGGGGTGAAATTCAAATAAAACATTATTATCCTTAGCAAATTTGTGAGTTCACATGAGCTTCTTAGAAGTTTCAGGCATATGGAGAATATCACTCATGACAAATCTATCAAAAATAATGGTGAACCAATATGGTTAATAGCGAGACATAACCCGTGTCTCTAATATGAACACTTTTGTCACCTTGACATTCAGAGTGGAGAGATAAATTGTTCAAATCTATGGGCACAAGACCCCCTGGAATTAGGATACTAGCTTTGATCATCGGTGGAATTATGGTGAGGAGCCACATGATATGCTTTGGGTGCTGGTGGATGATTGTTTTGAGCATAGGAGACAAGTTGATAGCATGTGCGCTCAGAGTGGCCAGACTTTTTGCAGATTTGGCAAGTAATGCATGGTTGATCATTTTGAGATATGCCTCTATGCCTCTAAAGTTGCTACGATTTCCTCTTCCACCATGATAAACTGATCCTTCATAATTTTGATTTTGAGAATTGAAATTAGTCTTGTTTGTCAAATTAATAGAGACATTCAGTTGATCAGATTCAACACTAGACCTTTTAGATCAGGTCTTCATTGCAACCCTAAAGGCATGATATTCATTTAGCAATCCTTTCAACAGATGCATGATAAGATCATCTTCACCAACAGGTTTATAAGCAAGAGTTAATTGTTGTGTAATAGATTTGCATAATCAAAATATTTATCAACTGTCTTGTTTCCTTTTTTCAGATTCTAAAGTTGGCCTCGAATATGAATTATGTGTGAACGAGAATGAGACACATATTTCTTTAAGGATGACCAGACTTCATGTGCAATTTTCAAATCAATAACTTGACTCAAGACAGTTTCACTCAATGAAGTAATAATCCAACTCAAAACAAACTGATCATGCTTCAACCAGAAGATGTAATTATGATTGACATTGTCAGAGTTCCCAACAGTTTTGGATGGACAGGGGTTTGTCCCATCAATATAACCCATGAGCTCATAAGTAATCAAGATAAGCTTGAATTGAGCAGCCCAAAACAGATAATTGTCTGTCCGCTTGATTGAAATAAACTGAAAATAATTTGATGACACCTGGTTAAAATTGAAGCTTGTGCTTAGAAATCTGTTCAACATTAAAGAAGTCAACGATGAATGAGATGCTGCCATTAATGCCGATAGATGAAGCCAGATGAACTACTGTGCAGCTCTTATACCATGAAAATGAACATAAAAAAAAAAAGGAAACAGTTAACGAGTTGGGGTGCTGAAACTATCGATGTCCTCATTCTTTCTATCCTCTCATCAACATCTTACCGAGAGGTAGAGTTCCACTATTCAGAGAATATCAATTACAACTTGAACTCCTAAAATGATGGAGTTGATTTTTACAAATAATTTCTTTACAGAACTCCTCCACTTTTGTTGCCTATTCTATCTCTTTCCTTAAATAAAGAGATTTGGGCGATATTCTCTTCAACGGTACCATCTTCTGATTTCATGGCAGCATCCTCTTACTTCTTGGCAACAGAATTCTTTGCCTTATTCGCCTGGCCATCCTTCACCATATAAGCTGGTTCTCTAACCGGCTCTTGAAGTATGCTAGTGTTAAGTCTGGATTTCTTGTCGACCTTCCTTTTGCAGTAAGTATGTTCATTTTGTTTTAATAAAGGGAGGGAGCCTATCTCCCAAGCAAGGGTTTTACTTCAATTACCAAGTAAAACGTACCGGAAGCTTCAACTCATATGATTCAAAAATATAAAACCCGTGACTTATTCGTGCTCCAAATTAATGCAAACATATATACGCAAATACATATGTCATAAATTATGAAATGGACGGCATCAGCTAATAAGAATCCGGCTGAAAAGCCCATTTCTAATACATTTTATTAAAGAGTAGGTTAAACTAATTAAAGGAATCGAAAATAAGAAAGAGAGCGCATGAGTCGTCTTGACCTATTTCGGTTTAGTGAAGCCGATCATACATTCAAATCAGTCTTCAGAAACAGTCATTGCATTTTATGGCTTCCTTCTGTCAACAGTACTCGTTCTCAATTGGATTAATGTAAAAGAAAGTGCAACCGATTATACATTCTTTTTCACGTTGGCTATATCTGTAAACTGCAAATTTGAAGCTAGAGTTCCATTGAAGATGAAAGATAATTATAACTCCCATATAAGATCACGCAATGGACTTGACATCAGTACAAGTTCATCGAGTTTATCTGTGCGTATACTATGCATGACATACATGCATCATGCATCTAGCGAACCATCTCCATGTTGTTGGTCATCATCACCATGAATTCTTGAATGTCAACCTTCCCATCCCCATCTTTGTCAACACCCTTCACCATCCTCTTACATTCCTCCAAGCTGCATCTCTCCCCAAGCCTCTTCAGAACCTGGAACACCTCCTCCCCACTGATCTTCCCATCCCCATCCACATCAAACACATGGAATGCACTCTGCATATCACTCTCCTTCACCCCACCCCCCTTCCCAACCACCGCCATGAATTCATTGAAATCAATGAACCCATCATTATCTGTGTCTGCAACCTTCATCATGCTCATCACCTCTGCCTGTGAGTTGTCCCTCCCAAGAGCTTTGAGCATACGCCCAAGCTCCTCTGCAGATAGCTTCCCATCTTTGTTGGCATCAAATTTTGCGAAGACTCGCCTCATTTCCTCACTGTTACATTGAAACAGCTTAGTGGCACCAGAAATCGTGCCATTTTGCCTGGACGACTTCCTGGAGAAGGACTTGATGCTCCTAAAATGAGAAAAGAAAGAGAGTCTTGCCATTTCTGACTTGAGAAGAAAAGGAAAGGCGTCCTGTAGTTGGTTGTTAAGGTGATAAAAACTGAGATGGGATTCGAAGAAGGGTGGAAACAAAATTTATAGATGTTTGTGGTGCACCTTATTCCAGATTGAGGTATAAAGGTAAGGATTCAAAGCAGTTGTGCGGAAGGCGGTGGATGCCTTTCTAATACATGCATGGCATCTTCTTTCATTTGCTTGATGTCTGTTAATTCATATGCTTAGCAGCGTCGATGAATGCCTTTCTCCTACATGGCCTCCTCTTTCATTTCTTTAATGTGTTTTAGTCAATATGTTAAGTATCTTGGAAAGGGAGATGAAATGAGCCCAACTATAAAGGGCAGAATCCAGCACAATCACTTTATGAAAAAGAACTTTCCGGCCAGCCTGTTAAAAAACAACATGCATCCACTGTTTTCTGGCCTGTCTTACAAGTGGTTTACTTTGCAGTCATACGAATCTTGGCTCAGATTTTTTTTTTTTTTTTCTGGTCAACAAGAAGAAAAAACAATAGCAGTAGTGGAATGGCACATGCTTAACAAGATACACGAGGTAAAGGTGAACAGAATTTATTCTTCAAAAGAAAGTGGAATCAAAATTCTTTTAATTTAACTTCATTTAGATTGGTAAGCGACCATTTTGAAAACCATCCTGGCACTTATTGTAGATTATCACGTTCTCTTTCGTTAGTAAAAGTTTTGAGGTCCATCGTCCCTGCTTGCTGGAGATAGCATTTGCCTAGTTTCCAGTTTCTGCCTTATGGTGATGGCTGTGTATTTGCAAAATTTAAGGGGCGCACAGTAACAAAAATACTAACATAATGTTTCATGAATCTATTTCAAGCATTAAAGTAGATTTACGGAA
This sequence comes from Nymphaea thermarum, assembly GCA_011799765.1. NCBI lineage: Eukaryota > Viridiplantae > Streptophyta > Magnoliopsida > Nymphaeales > Nymphaeaceae > Nymphaea > Nymphaea thermarum. Next base: position 303,157 of record JAANDH010000249.1, on the reverse strand, counting down.
TACCAGAACACATTGTTCCATGAATCTGTTTCAGTCTTGTGGATATATTTATAAAACATTATTTTACTGTTCTTGTTGCCGAAGGACCCCTAGATCATTTGACAGTAGGGACACTATCTAAGTGTCTTATGAATATGCCCAAAAAAGTGACGCAGTTTTTTGAAACACATTAAAACTAATGTTTCATGAATCTGCTCAAATAATTAAGGCATAATCATCATTCACTCAAAAATTGTTCTTACTGCCAAATAACTCTTAAAATCCTTTCATGTTTTAGTTTGCGGGAAACATGTGCACCTGTCCCTTGTTTGGTGAATGGAGGCTGCCTGCACCTGCAATTTTGCTCATTCGAAATGGGGCCTCATAGTCGTTGGCCTTCATCCTCAGTACCACAATCTCCTGAACCTACAGTGAAGAATTGACGATTAAAAGTAGCCTGCTTGGACATGTCTAAGAAAGGTTAAACAAGCATCGTTGTGAAGGCGATGGGGAGACTCTTTGGGTGGGCAAGGAAGGAGAACCATCTGCGGTTTTACGGGAAGCCACGGCCAAAAAACAGGAACTAGTAATATTCGATTCATAGGTCGGAATGCCTACTGCAGGCTCAAAAGGTACGCACCTTCCTCCTTCCTTCCCAAGGAGGAAAAAACAAAGATGATAACTGACGACATGCATCTTTCTGAATGCTAATATGAATATGCGAAGAAACCAGATGAACCGTACAATGAGATTTGAGAAATGAGATGTCATTTCTTATGTCACGTAGGCAGCCTTGTTCATGAATTGATTAGACATGAATCTAGATGCAGCCTTGTACATCAATAGATTATACATAAATCTAGCAGTAGTTGGCAAACTCACCTAAAAAACCCTGCCATGGTTTGACTCACCCCTTACTTGTCCTTGACTCATCCCGATACCACCCGACTTGCCCTTGACTCGGCCCAACACACCCCTACCTAACTTACCCTTGACTCGGCCCAACTCACCCCTACCTGACTTGCTCGATTCAGCTACAATGATTTACAGTGTGGTTATTTTAAAATTCAACCAAGTCAACTCGCTGACCCGGTGACCTGGTCATCCTTGTCAATCTGAGTTTGAATCATGGGTTTGCCAACTATGCCTAGCTGCATATGGGTGGTACTTGTTGGGTCGGGTCCAGCCTCAAGACCCGATCCGACCCGTCACTTAAGTGACAGGCGGAGGAAAAGGGGAGGGCACCCGATGGTGCCCTCATCGCTCTCACGTCCCTCTCCCTCTCTCTCGTGGGCTTTTTCCTTTGGGGAAAAAGAAAAGAGGGCTTTTTATTGTGGCTCAAACCAAGCAAGGTGAAGGGGAAGAGGAAGGCAAAGAAGAGAAGGGAAGAAGAAAGGCAGGAAAGAAAGAGGAAGAAGAGTATGGTTGTGGGTTTGGACACCCATGTGGGTTCAAGTGTAGAGAGAGAAAGTGAAGAAAACAAGGGAAAGAAAAGAAGAACATACGGTGATTTTTTTTTTCTTGTGCATTCATTCTTGAGAATGATTTATACTATTCTATGCAAGAAGAACAATGTAGTTGTATTGCGTCTTTGATATATATTTAAAGTCTCTCTTGCCCGTGGTTTTTTACCCCATTATTGGGAGTTTTTCCACGTAAACTGGTGTCTCTTATTTTCTGCATTTTTAAAATATATCATGACACATATTGCTGCAATATTGGTATTGGAAATTTGATTTTGTGCTTGCAGCCAAGTGGTTCGATTTTCAGCAGTTTTGTGCATGTCCGACTTTAGTTGGTTTGGGCTGTTTTATTGTTGTTGAAAGTTGCCATTAACTACGTAATTATTGGACACATATATTGCTGAAGTTTGGTGAGCTTTTATGTTAGCTTTGAGAGTTGTTTTTTGGTTGGTTATTGTTTTCTGAAGCATTTTTTGGGGAATACGACTATAACAAAATGGTAGCAGAGAGCCAGGTTGGTTTTGTGCATTCTTATTAAATGATAGAATCGACCCCCACTAGGATGATCTTTCTAAATGGAAATAATTGGACTATATAGAAAGCCAAAATGAAGGATTTGTTGTATTGTAAAGACTTGTATGCACCCATTGAGAACCAAAAGCGAGCGAATATGACAGATAAAAAATGAAAGTTATTAGACAGAAAAACCATTGGCACCATAAGACAATGGTTAGATTACTGTGTTTTTGATTTGGTATCCGCAGAGATGAGCGTGAAGTCGTTAGGGTAGAAGTTGCATGATCTTTACGAGAGGAAAACAACTCTAAACAAGGCTTTCTTAATTAGGCAATTGATAAATCTGAAACTTAGAGAGAGAAAAGTAGTGTCAGAGCATTTGAATGAAGTACAAAGCATAATCAACCAGTTGTCAGCCATGAAAATGATATTAGATGATGTGTTACAGACACGCTTATTGTTCAATTTTCTTCCCGATAGTTGGGAGACTTTAGTTGTTTCTTTGAGCAACTCAGCTCCAGATGGTGTGCTAACGATGAAGCATGTAACCAGTAGCATTCTAAATGAACAGACAATAAGAAAGTCTGTTGGTACTTCTAGCTCACAGGTGCTATTGATGGAAGACATGGATAGACAGAAGAACCGTAACAAATGGCATGACAGATCAAAATCTAGGTCCAAATCGAGGCCCAATATGATAGGTAAATGCTTTCACTATGGTATACCAGGTCACAAGAAGATTGATTGCATGAAATAAAAAGAAAAAAAAAAAACAGAAAAAGAAGAATCAAGAGAATGTAAAGTCAAAAGAGTACACTGCAGTTGCTTCAGATGATGAGGTAGTGTTATTTTTATCTGAAGAAAATGATTGTCTGACATTTCAAAATGATTCTACATGGATTTTAGATACTGTGGCATCATATCATGCCACACCATGTCGAGAGTTGTTCTTATCCTACAGAGCAGGTGATTTTGGAGTAGTTCACATGGGCAATAGTGACACTTCGAAGATTGTTGGGACAAGAGATGTTTGCATTGAGACGAGCACATGATGCAAATTGACTTTAAGAGATGTAAGAGATGTTCCAAACCTTAGAATGAATTTGATTTCTGCAGAAAGACTAAGTGAAGATGAATATTGTACTTCGTTTAGTCAGACAAGTTGAAAACTGACAAATGGGGCACTAGTGTTGGCTACAGGTAGCAGATTTGATTCTTTGTATGGGATGAAGTCTCGAATCAGCAGTGTGGATGTCAATACAATTATTGGTGGTATTTCTTCATATTTATGGCATAAGAGGTTAGGTCACATGATTCAAAGGGGAATCAATTTGCTCACCAAGAAGAATTTGTTGCCAAAGGCAGATAGTGCACTGATATCTCAATGTGATCATTGTTTGATTGGTAAGTTGCATCGAATTTTCTTTCAAAAAAAGCATTCTTCAAAAACGAAAGATGTATTATATTTTGTGACATTTATTGATGATGCATCTAGGAAGGTGTGGGCCTTTACAATGAAAAACCAAAGTGAAGTAAGTAGTATCTTCATAACTTTTCATGCAGCGGTTGAGCACGAGACTGGTAAGAAGATGAAGAGACTGCGTACAGATAATGGTGGTGAGTACATAGCATATTCTTTTCGAGATTATTGTCTAAAGCATGGTATTAGACATGAAAAGACAGTTACTTATACTCCACAGCATAATGGAATTGCAGAAAGGATGAATAGAACTATAATTGAGAGAATTAGAAGTTTGCTATCTAGCTCTAAGTTGCCTAAGTATTTTTGGGCAGAGGCAATGTATACTGCAATTTATTTAATAAACAGGTCTTCTTTAGTGCCTCTAGATAGAGATATTTCACAGAGAGTTTGGTCAAATGAAGAGGTTACGTATGATCACCTCAGAGTTTTTGGTTGCAAAGCTTTTATGTATGTACCTAAAGAACATAGAACCAAACTAGATGATAAAGCTACTCCTTTAATATTTCTTTGTTATGCAGATGATGAATTTGGTTACAGGTTATGAGATCCAAAGAATGACAAAATCTACAGGAGTCGTGATGTTGTCTTCAGAGAGGATCAGACTATTGAAGATGTCATGGGCGACATAAAGTCAGGTGTGAATGCTAGTGGTGTTCATGAGCCAATCTATGTAGAACTTGAAGAACTTTCATCTCATCATGGTGAGACTGACGAAAATGTAGAGGAAGAGGAAAGAGAGGCAGATGACCAATATACAGATGACAGCCCTATGGAGACTCAAACTGATCATGAGCAGGAGTTTCCTCCTCATTCATAACTAATTGTGGAGTAATTGGAAAGAAGTAAAAGAACACATATACCATCTACTAGATATTCTACTGATGAATACATTACGTTTACATATTGTAGAGAGCCAGAATCCTATGCAGAGGTGATAGATGATGTTCATAAAGATGATTGGATTAAAGCTGTGCAGGAAGAGATTAATTTTTTGTATAAGAATCACACTTTTGATTTGATAGAGTTGCCAAAATGTAAGAAAGTGTTGCAAAACAAGTAGATATATAAGCTTAAAAATGAAGGCCAAGGCAAGTTGAGATATAAAGCCCGGTTAGTGGTGAAAGGTTTCAAGCAAGAAAGAGGTATTGATTTTGATGAAATTTTTTCTCCTGTTGTTAAAATGTCATCTATCAGGGTAATACTTGGTTTGGTGGCTTGTTTAGACTTGGAGTTGGAACAGTTGGATGTAAAAACTGCTTTTCTTCATGGAGATCTAGATGAAGAAAATCTACATGACACAACGAGAAGGTTTTGTGGTTGCTAGGAAGAAACACATGGTTTGTAAGTTAAAGAAAGCTTGTATGGACTTAAACAAGCACCTAACAGTTGTACAAAAAAATTGATGCATTTATGATAAATCAAATGTATCGCAGGTCAGCCGTAGATCATTATGTCTACATCAGAGAGTTCTCATCAACTAGCTTCATTATCTTGTTGTTATATATATATGACATGCTTATTGTTGGACATGATTGTCAATTGATTAGCCAATTGAAGAAGGGTGTGGACAAGTTCTTTGATATGAAAGACTTGGAGTTGGATTGTTCGTGATAGGAAGACCAAGAAGTTGTGGTTATCACAAGAGAAATACATTGAGAATGTGCTTAGCAAGTTCATCATAAAAGATACAAAAACAGTAAGTACACCTTTAGCAGCACATTTTAAATTGGGAAATGAGCAATGTCCATCCTCAGCAGATGAGAAAGAAAGAAGCATTGGGCAGCAGCAGCGATGAGAAAGAAAGAAAGAAGTTCTTTCCATATGCCTCCGCAGTAGGGAGTCTCATGTATGCTATGGTTTGCACACGCCCATACTTGGCTTATGCAGTTGGTGTAGTTAACATGTTCTTGTCAAATCTAAGCAAGGAGCATTGGGCAGCAGCGAATTGGATCCTAAGGTATCTCAAAAGTACTTCCAATTACTGTTTATGTTTTGGTGAATCTAATCCAGAGATACAAGGATTTATTGATGCAGACAAGACAAGTGACTTGAACTCTATGAAGTCTCTTTCTAATTATGTCTTTACTTTTGCAAGGGAAGTTGTATCATGGCAGTTCAGGTTGCAGAAGTGTGTTATTCTTTCCACTACAGAGGCAGAATATATTGCAGCAATTGAAACTTATAAAGAGTTGTTGTGGATGAAGAGTTTTTTTCATGATATAGGCCTTAGTAATAAGGCCTATGTGTTGCATTGTGATAGCCAAAACGCTATACACTTTGCAAAGAATTCAGCGTTCCACTCAAGGTTCAAGCACATTGATGTCAGATAATATTGGATTTGTGATGTGCTTGAGCAAAAAATGATTCAGTTAGAGAAGATATATACAGAGAGTAATCCTGTAGATATGATGATGAAGTCTCTACCTAAAGAGAAGCATGACATGTGTAGAGACTTAGTTGGGATGACTGTCTTTAAAACAATGTATTAATTTTGTTCATTTTGCAGGTATGATCCTTCTCTTAAGGCTGGAGGGGGAGTTTGTTGGGTCGAGTATCAAGACCCGATCCGACCCGACCTGACCCATCACTTAAGTGACAGGCAGAGGAAAAGGGGAGGGCACCCGATGGTGCCCTCATCGCTCTCTCTCTCTCTCTCTCTCTCTCTCTCTCTCTCTCTCTCTCTCTCTCTCTCTCTCTCTCTCTCTCTCTCTCTCTCTCTCTCGTAGGTTTTTTCTTTTGGGGAAAAAGAAAAGAAGGCTTTCCATTGTGGCTCACACCAAGCAAGGTGAAGGGGAAGAGGAAGGCAAAGAAGAGAAGGGGAGAATGAATGCAAGAAGGAAAGAGGAGAGCATGGTTGTGGGTTTGGGCAGCCGTGTGGGTTCAAGTGTAGGGAGAGAAAGTTAAGAAAATAAGGAAAAGAAAAGAAGAACATACAGTGATTTCTTTTCTTATTGTTTTCTTGTGCATTCATTCTTGAGAATGATTTATGCTATTCTCTGCAAGAAGAACAACGTAGTTGTATTGCCTCTTTGATATATATTTAAAGTTTCTCTTGCCCGTGGTTTTTTACCTCATTATTTGGAGTTTTTCCCCGTAAACTGGTGTCTCTTATTTTCTGTATTTTTAGCATATATCATGACACATATTGCTGCAATATTGGTGTTGAAAACTTGATTTTGTGCTCGCAGCCAAGTGGTTCGATTTTCAGCAGTTTTGTGCACGTCCGACTACCAAACTAGTTGGTTTGGGCAGTTTTATTATTGTTGAAAGTTGCCATTAACTACGTAATTATTGGACACATATATTGTTGAAGTTTGGGGAGCGTTTATATTAGCTTTGAGAGTTGTTTTTGGCTGGTTATTGTTTTCTTAAGCATCTTTTTGGGGGAATACGACTATAACAGTATTATCATATTATAAGCAGCCTTAGCCTCCAAGTTCCCCTTGGTGGTTGTGTTTTTGTCTTGGAGTGCAATGTTTCAGTTCAGTGCCCAGCAGAGGATTTGAAAACTTTGCTACATCACTTCTTTTTTCTTTTTTCAAGTGTCAGATGTCATTTTTCCACTGCCCCAAAGAGGCCACGGGCTTCGTAACCCAGACTCCTTTTGGAGTTGACCCAGTCGCTTACCTACAGATTTATATGGACAAATAAGAACCTGTCTGCTATGATCTTACTGTAATTCAATCTATCTTGTTCACAAAAGAACTTTCTGAATGTTGTTGCAGATCTTTGAAATCGACAATTTTGCTAGAAGCTTTGGCCATATAGCTAAGAGGATCACTTCTCAGATGGTTTGTGGTCGCACAATTTTTTTCCCTGAAAAGAGTGCATGAGCTAGTTCGCACATGCTGTGATTGCACTGAAAAATCTAAAAGGCAATGAACCATCAGCATCACACGAATAACATATTATATACATACATAAACATGATCCATATGTGTGTTTGACGTAGGTGATGAAACATAGCATCTGCAATCAGGGATGCTTGGCCATTTCTATTGCCTAGAAAAGAATGTTTTACTAATTACAATCTGGATAATGAGTTTTTGACATTTTTCAGAACAGCTATGGTTTGAACCATAAAATTGTTTATAGACGTTTTTCTTATTAGTAAAAACCAACTAGCTAACAAGAGCAAAAGAATATGATCCAATAAGTCACAAACTACTGAGATCTAAGGGAAGTTAATGAGTTTCTTAGAAAGAAAATGTCAAGTGAGGTGGAAATTAGCATAAGTATGCAATAAATAAGGGAAAAGGAATAGATTACCCTCTTATGCTTCTATCACATGAAAACCATGAAACGATCATATGGACAACGTTTTGAAATTTTGTTTTCCTTTTTTGTTGTTACCACTCTTTTTTGTGCCTCAGAATTTCGAGACATATTGATTGTAGATTTTGTTATTTAATTTACAAAAAAATCTTAACTTTCAATAAAGGTTGAAAAATATGCAGAGTCGCAGACATCTGGATACAAGTAACAATAGGAACTGTGCACTAAAAGAAAACTAAACCACCTATTCCAGTTATGCTAGATAAAAGTAGGAATACTCTGATTACAGCATTATAGTAATACTACTGTGATAAAATAACAAAAAAGAATTACAAAATATTTGAAATTAAGGTGATATTGTGTTCGCCTTTTTAATAATGGCACAAGTTTTTCAATGTTGTCGAGCATCCGCTGGAAGGAGACTTTCATCATAGCTATTCTCCTACCTAAGCTTCTGAGGGAATTCATGAACATGGGGGTATAGGAGTGTAACCAATATGAACTATAAGAGCAAATATAATGTGAATCAAGAAATGAAAACTATGAAACTGATCATGAGAGTTGAGAATACCAACTGTAATTTTGTTGAAGAAGGCCCAGCAAGAGCAGCTGCCAATCCTGTCGCCTTTCTGATCTGCTACCCAAACATGTCTCCCCCACCGCCACAGTACATAATGGCTGTTGAGTTTTTTTTCTATCTGATAACCACTCTATTTGCAGTGCATTCTAATCATTGCAAGAATGTTCTCTCTCTCTCTCTCTCTCTCTCTCTCTCTCTCTCTCTCGCTGCGCTGAACCTTTCTGCTATCAAGTCAAATGGGTGCCTCATATTGATGATTTTCTTGATATATATGGTTCTCATTTTTCGGAACACTGAAGCTAAGGAGATCATACTCTTGTATCATATCTCAGGTTACAACATTGACTAGAATGATAACAAGACCTTATGCTTTTGGCACTAATACTTCTGATTAATATTCTGAAAGTGAGGCACATGTGAGGACAAAGGAAACAAGTTAAGTCACGATTATCAGAAAATGGTGGGCATATGATAAAAAGGAAGTGTTCGCATTTTGTTCTTGCTTGTCTCGCGATCGTTGCCCTATGCAATAATGCTGCATGACAATTCGCTGTGGCAATTTTCTTTTCATACTGGAATTGTGTTAAAAATTAAGAACACCTCATTAGAGCGGTTGAAGAACTTGACTCTAAAATGATCAATAAAATTTGTGTTTCCTATATATATTATCAAGAGTCACTCAACTCACTCAGAAGGGTCATCTGATCGATGATAATGGATGACCAAAAGAAAAATAAAGAGAAAAAAGTGTAAACTAAAAATATTAGTTATTTTTTTCTCATTGTTTTTTCTTCGATTGACCAGACGACCCTTATGAGTGAGCTGGATAGTCATAGTCACTATTCAACGCACTTTCTCCAATACATTAAAAAACACACCCCTATATTCACTGCTAAGATTATAATACAAACGCTTAATTATATCATAGATGCAATAAGACATGAGAGTGGTGATTAAAAGGTGAAAATGGATATTAAGTTGCAAAAAAGCAGGAAGTTGAGGGCTTAGTTCGACGGCATCGATGCTTTCTGTTATTTGTATCTCTCTTGCTAAAGGAGGGAATATGTCATCCATTTATTACTTGCAAAGCAGACAAGTAGTTCTTGTGCTAAACAGATCAGGTTTTGGGGAATCAATTGTACATGTATCAATTCTTTGTAAAGAAAAAGTGTAAACAGAAGTTCTTTCTTTACTTCATTTAGGCCACGATTCCCCTGTAGAAATGGAATTGAGACTCAAAAACCTTGGAAAGTTATATGGCATAACAAACATGAAACATTAATCCCGTATGTTTTTGCTCAGTTCTGGAAGTTTTGTTCTAGTATTAAAGCCCCACATAAATAAATAAAACTTTTGAAACAGAGAGATGTGGTCATTAATATTCCACCTAAACAAGTGGAACAAAAGTTCCAAGTCATCACACAAGATGTGATAGGTGGAACCTGGAACTTTTTTTCCACCTCATAACTACTCGGTACTAAATGCTTGGCATCTTAGGACATTTTAATACCATATATCCAACCTGACCTTATAGTGTCAAATTACATACCAAAGAAATGTGTATGTTTACAACTCAAACGCACTTCAAGCTTGGCTTCCCTGCAATCATGTGGACGTGATCAGGTCTACATTTATTATATGAAAGTAATACAAGGTTACTCTCTATTCTGGTCTGTGTATGTTCTGCGAGAGTAATAAGACATTACTCTCACACAATAGACATAGACCTGATCGCATTTACATCATACATCACTACCTTTGAAATTCTTGTACGTATATTGTGTACTTGTTTTATAATTCACAATAATGTCACCAGCATAAAGTAAGTAATATCTTTTACTGTACAAATCACCAAGAGTTCGATCTGTTTTAGGGAGTTTGACTCAAAGTGCTAAAAAATGTAAGCAATTCAATAATATCAGTTTGAAGTTTTGAAATATTCAAGGATTTGGTCACGTCGAAAGCTATGTTTGAGTTCTTACATCCCTCTTCAATACAGCCTTTTTCACTTTGCGAGTGCTTTGTTGCTTTGCGAGTGCATGTACAAGACTCTTTTAGAGTGGTACATCAAATTCCCGAAATCCGCTGATTTCATCTTAATTCTTACGTAACAAGAAAGACCTCTCCAAAGCTGATCTAACACCAGGAAAGGTCAAGTAATGCTAACTTAAAAGATATTTTGATGAACCCATCCTCAGTACATCATGTTTGAGCAGTGGCGGAGGGAGGGGGGGCCCGCCTGGGCCATGGCCCTACCCCAGCCCACGGAAATTTTTTTTTTTTTTTAAAAAATAATGTAAAAATTTGAAAAATTTTAATTTGGCCCAAGCGCCCCTTCTCTCAGGCTCCGCCACTGTGTTTGAGTTCCTCATTCTTATCTTCGGTTCTTCAGACATCCCAAAACCGGTCTTGTGAGAATCGTTATAAACTGTCCTTACAAGTTTGTAGTGCAATAACATATTGGGGTCTGGATTTTAATCTTATAAGTGAATATATTTTCAGGAAAATGTAGTTAAAACACAAATAGCAACAATTGCTGTCAAGGTACGCTTTTCACATTCACCGATGGAGATGTCAATTTTGAATACAAATTAGCATCCCAGACCTGTTTATGAGAACTTGTGTATGGTATTTTATGTTAGAACAGTATCATAAGGTGGCTTGTCCAGGGGTCAGATCTAGTATGGATCATACATGGATGATAGTTGGAGTCGGCGGCTCACCCAGGTTACCTCATCTGGGATCCCTGGGGAAGAGCATCAAGTTGGCCCTTGCGAACAGCTTGATGCAATATCTCCCTTCAACCGTTTGAGAGAAATGCGGCAAAAGGAAGGAAATCCATGGACCGACCTCATCGTCTCCACCCCGTAGGAACTAAGAGATCACCCCAAGGATGCCTTCGGCATCCAGGGTCCCAGACCGACCATATACCTTGTTCAATTAGTGGAATGACTGGCAAAATCTCAAGAGTTAATGGTCAGAACGAGAACTGCAGAACAGGAGACCACCTCAAAGTTGTATGTACATAAAGACTGCAATGGACGAACAAGCAGGAAGGAATATGACCCAGCAATTAGTATCAACAGCTTGGTTTTGGAATTTATGAATACCAACTTTTTTATAATGAATCTTTTAATAATTTGCAGATGATTGGTCAGACTCTAAAACAATTCATGAATAAAATTTATTCAGGCACAATATATATTGCCTTGAAGCTCTAAGAAACAATACTATTTTTAGATCAATGTCTGAAGCTAAAGGTAGATCTGCAGCCAAGACTGCAGCAGAACTGCGCAAACATGTGAACATGGATGTTCACTTTTATAATCGAACCACCAAATACAAACTTCAAGTCAATCATCGGGAGTGTATGCTACAACTTGCTGATGCCTTCAGAAACCATCAATACAAGCCTGGTTTGAAAGTGATGATCGGATGAATATTGTGGGCTTGTATTAGGTATTGAGCCTTCAAATTTCAACAAGAATAATTGTTTAAGAATTTTTGCTTGGAGAAAATGGTCGTCCAGAGAACACTGGGTTTGACAGTTATAATCATAATCCAACGTGCTCAATAGCCCAAAAGGTTTACACAGATTCGTTCATAGGTGCAAGAGCTTTTGTTGCAATTGTTCATGTTTTCAATTTCACAAAAACCGTTTTCTATGATATTGAGAACTGACACAATTTTCTCATATGAAAAGGTGAATTTTTGAACTGACTGTTGTTTTAAACAAGAGAGTCAATTTTCATTAGATCATGTTACGGATCACATTTTATTTAGCAACTTGTGACCCTGCGCAGTTGGGCGAATAGCTCTAAGCAGCTGCACAAATGCTATAAAGATAATGCTGGGTATTTCCACTTCTTTTTTTTTTTCCTGTAGGTAGATGCAAGAATTGGTGTACATTTATGCCTACCAGGTTTAGATTTCTGGCTCCAGCCTCCGCCGGAATACATGGTAGATACAGTTCTCCGCCAAATTTATGCTTGTGAATGTGTATTAATCTAATGCACGATTCCTCTTCTTACATAGGACACGCTAGCACATCTACAAGCTTACACTGGAATAAACGGATAGGCAAAATTCGATGTCAAGTAACAAATGAAATCACGTATTATTAAGGACATGCTGAAGGGCAAAAGAAATAGCCTTACATTAAAAAAAAATCCAAGCAAATGTCTATATCGGCTGCATTCTTCATAAGCATCCGCTGCTGCTACGCAGCAAGACAAATAATCAAGTATCAGGAAAAAAGTAACCAGAAAAAATAAAAAAGAATTGAAGACAACAATCCAATGGCTTGCATATGCATATGAGTTCCAGAACAGCATATGAGCGCACAGAGTAAGCAGAAAAGGACTCAACATTAACAAAGCAAAATTTCTTAGCAGCTACCCATCTCAAGCCTTTGATTTCTTGAGAACTTTGACGGTCTCCCATGTGAAATCTGGGTCGTCCCTGCCAAAATGCCCATAAGCAGCAGTCTTCTGAAACCTGAAATTGCCCCCTCTCTTGAGGTCCAGATTGATAGAGATCATCCCTGGCCTGAAATCGAAACTCTCCTTGATCAGCTTCAATATCTCCTTGTCAGGAACCTTCCCCGTTTTATACGTATCAACAAACACAGACAGTGGCTCTGGCACACCAATTGCATAAGAAACTTGGACCAGGCAGCGCCGAGCTAGGCCGGACGCTACCACACTCTTAGCAGCCTGCCTCACTATGTAAGCACCACTTCTGTCAACCTTGGTCGGATCCTTCCCTGAAAATGCACCACCACCATGGGCACCCCACCCCCCATATGTGTCAATAATGATCTTCCGGCCGGTGAGCCCCGCATCGCCGTGCGGCCCGCCGATAACAAACCGGCCGGACGGATTCAGGTGGAATATGGTCTTCTCATCAAGGTACTTTGAAGGGATCACCGGCTTTATGACATGTTCCATTAGGTCGGCTGCAATCTTGTCATTAGTAACCGTTTCATCATGTTGGGTAGAGATCAGCACAGTATGGACCCTGAGTGGGATCATGGCTCCACCATCATTTCTGTACTCAACAGTGACCTGGGTCTTGCCGTCAGGCCTGAGCCATGCGCAGGTCCCATTTTTCCTGACCTGGGTGAGCCTGGCACCCAGCTTGGTTGCTAGCACATGGGTGAGGGGCATCAGCTCAGGAGTTTCATCGGTGGCATACCCAAACATGTGGCCTTGGTCTCCTGCTCCAATCTCCTCAGGCTTCTTGGTCAGGTGCCCGTGCACGCCTTGGGCAATGTCAGGACTCTGCTGCTCAATGTTCACCAGGACCTTGCATTTGTCGGCGTCCAAGCCGACGTCGGCGGAGGTGAAGCCGATTCCCCGGCAAGTGTCCCTGACAATTTCCTCATAGTTAACTTTGGCCTTGGTGGTGATCTCCCCAAAGACCATCACCATGTCTGTCTTGGTGCAGGTCTCACAGGCGACTTTGCTTTCAGGGTCTTGTTCCAAGCAAGCGTCAAGAATGGCATCAGAGACTTGATCGCAGATCTTGTCAGGGTGGCCTTCATTGACGGACTCGGATGTGAAGAGAAAAGTATCCATCTGAAGCGATCACAACAGCTAGAAGTTTGAGAGAGAAACTACACAAGGCATGATTCAGTTGCTCTATACGGTTAAAAATGAAACTTGAATTGGCTGATTATATGCTGAGGTTACTGAATTCAGTATTTCTTCTCCAAATTTTACACTATCGACCCGTTTCTTATAATGAACCATTCTTGCAACATTTTTGGTTTCTGATTGTCACTCTAAACTATTTATGAGAAGTTTCAGCGCTTCATGTTTAATTGCCATAAAAACTTATATTTGATCACAATCAAGCTGCAAAAGTGATAATTTTGATGTAATTATGTATTCTAAGGAAAAAGAGAGAGTGTTTGAATAAAATACTGCTGCTGCTGCCGATGAATACGATCACCTACCGACAAAGAAGAAGGTGAATGAACATAAGACAACTTGGAGATTTTCGCCTCATTCTGTAATAAGACTTCTAGAAATTGAGAAACTTTCTTCCCTCTCGTGGGAAAGCACTTGGCTCTAAAAACTTCTTGAGAACGCTTACCAGTTGAAACATTTGGCAGAATTGTATCATGGTTTCTAAAACATACCTCGTGAAGGAAGAAGATGATCAGAAGGCCAAAGGGGAGATCCTGCTGCTACTGTTCTAAAGGAAAGGAGAGTAAATATGAGGGAACTTGGTGATTTATATAAACACCATTTTCTATTGGCCGGAAAGTTTTTAGTTGTCTGAATTGTTCAACCATCCCTATGTGAACGGATCGCCTCGTTCCCCCATCTAAAAATGGAGACATTTCCTCCACGGTCTTAGAGGAAAGCCCTTACTTTTAGGGAAGTGAAGCAAACGTGGGCCTCGAATGGAATGTTCAGGTGATTGGCCGACCATCTCACAATGCCATGTGTTCCGAAGGCGAAGGAGCCAATCCAAATATTCACGAGACATGAAGGGTTCGTCCCTTCGAGTATGAAAGGGACAAGGTAAAGATTATTTAATAAAGTAAATTTTCACAAGTGAATGTTTATTACTTTTCGGTTGGGACGCTCGGTAACCTCACGGAAGAAATCAGTTTATCTTTTGTGCATTTTTTCCATTTGCCTAAAGAATTTACTCAAGTTAGTTTTTTATTTGAATATGTCACCGTTAATTGGAGTCGTATCCCTCACTAGGGATGTCAATGAATTGATTTTGAATAGGATGGATTATTTTCTGCTCTTTTCATATGTTTACATATTTGGATTTGATTACAAATGATGAAAAGTCCTGCCCAAATTCAAAGTCCGACTTTACAATGTAAATCTGATCTAAATCTGACATCATTTAAATTCACATTTGAATCTGAATCTGAACTTTAAATTGAGTCAATGTGACTTTAAGAATGTAATGGCATTGATATAGCCTTACAATTTCTTTTTTCTAATAAATTTGTGAAGACATAAAAAAGTTCAGCTGTAGGGCATGATTTAGGTTAAAATGGCATTTATGTAATCCCATATATAGATTAATTTTACCAATACGTATGTGTAGATTCTAGAAATTTACTAATGCCTGCATAACTAATAAAGACATAACTAGAGTAGGTTATATTTTACGGCTCATAACGAAGGACGATGTGTTATGAGTAAAATTATCAAAATGCCCCTATTAGGCTCTTCATTAATAGCATAACAAAAAAGTTGCATTCAACCTTGTCAAGGAGCTCATTCTTGAAAGCTTAAATTAGTAGTTGAATTTGGGTGGTTTGGATCCAGTTATATAAGTTCCATAGGTAATTGAAAATTTGTTAACTATCTGGTCAGCGTTTCATGGAAAAAAGTTTTTAGCTCTACCCCTGCTTCAACTCAACCGAGGTAATCTAAGATCCCCATTGAAAGACATCTGGACGGTGGATCTAAGATTCCTTGGAGAGGGAAAAGTTAAAAAGTTACTCAAACCTCTTATATTTTACCAGCCAATATCATATTTGTATGAAAGTAATGACAATCAACATTATTGGCATCCGAGGTGACATTTTCATCAAAAACGAATCTAAGTTGATATTCTACCTAGCAGTCTCCCCAATCATGTGAGTGCACGCACACACAGGCACATACACGTGCTTCATCTCATAGTAGAGGTGATTTGACATTTTAGAACCCAAACTTTAGTACACGTGCCCACAAGGGTTGGAGCAGCCAGGTTACTTTCATGGTGGTGAAGGAATAGGTCCTTGTGGCCTCCATACTAGGGACATCTATGGCTTGTCGAGTCAAATTTTGGTTTAAGAGGTCATTTGGTAGAAACAAATATGCTCTTTCTACTCCAATATTTTGGCAGATTTATTGGACACTCACTAACTATCAAGTGGAACAGTTTGTAACTGTTTCATGAATCTACCCACAATACTTCTTAAGGTATTCCGTAAATATACCTCATTTTTTAGGCCACATTCATGGAATAGTTACTTATTGTTTTGTTTTTCAAATGGACCCTAAAGGGGTTGTTTGGAAATAGACACATTATGTTACTGTCTTATGTATCTAACCCCAAATTTAGTTAGATTTGTTGCACATTTTAAAAAGTGTTGCATGAATCTACCATATTTTTTGAGGCAAATGCATGGAACAATAACATATTGTTACTATTCCCAAGCAGCCCCTAAAGGGACCATTAACATGGTAGTGGAGCTGTCAAAGTCAACCAAAACAAGAGAAATGAAGAGGGACATTGTATTTTGAAGAGGAGGAACAAGTGAATACAGCCCGAGGGGAAAAATGACATTGTACTCATGGCAGGACATATGTGGCCTAGTTCTAGGGGTGAGGCATTGGTCAAACTGGGCCGACCTCTGTAGGTGCTGGGAACAGCCAAAACTGCCTAAGCCATACATCAGAAAGTATATGTTGAACCCAAGGATAGTCACATCAAGCCGACCCTCAATTTTATTTGAGCAATGAACTAGATCATTGTCCAAATACCCTATGTCTATTGAGAATCCAGTTGTCTATGAGCCAACTTGCCAACTTCTAGACAAGCAAAGTCTGCTTGAGCTTGGCTTGGGTCCTTACATGGCCTAATGAACCCACTCTAACCAACAGTGGAGGGTACCCAGGACACCAAAGAGGAACACTGACATATTGAGTGTATTCAGGGGCGGAGCTAGAATTTTTTCTAGGGTCGGGCCAAGACGATTCGAGGGCCGGGCCAGGGTCGGGCCAAGAAGAGCGACGAGGAGCGACCGATCGGGCCAAGCTAAAAAAATTTGATTTTTTCAATGTAAAAAAAAAAAAAAAAATTCTTGCGCTCACCCGTGCCATGGCCCGGGCGGGCCCCCCTCCCTCCGCCCCTGAGTGTATTGGAGCTCATTTGAGTTGAACCTTGGTAACTCAACTCGACTCACTTAAACTAGGTGAACTCATCTTTTGACTCAGAGCCTATAATTTGACCAATGAGTGGAGCATATACCAATTGGTTTCAAGTTAGTCAACCATTTGTAGTCAGGCTAAGTACCGGGTACCTATCCGGTACTCAGGCCGGATGCCCAAGCTTAGTATAAACTGTTTTTCCTTCTTTCTGCTGCTTTGGGACCTGGATAGAAAGTTGAGAACATTGTACAACCCTAATTGAGAAAGCTCATAATATAGCAAAGTGTAAGACTTGTGTCACTGTTACGGTGACCTTCTCTATGTTTGAAACTAGACTGGTTGTCCGGTCGGAACTAGAATGGATGAACTATTTAATCAATCCTGCCTTTGAATAACAAAGTTTTAACTGGGCTGTAGTACAAGTAGAAAATCACACACCTCAGTTTGTACTTTTGCTTTTATTAGAGGCAAAGTGGGATCTTGCATATTTTCACACAAAATACATAGCTTTCATCGGTGTTATACCATCCTTAGGAAATCTTCAAAAGGTAAATCACGATATTCTCATAAAAAAAAGGCTTGGATGATACGACTTTAACAATAGAAGGTGACTTTATCCAACAGAAATAAAATGATTCCCCAATAATTTCCTGGTTTTTTAGGTTTCACCGACTCAGGATATCACCAGAACAAGGCTTTAGGGTGAGAGCAGAGACCGCTTAGGGCAGCTTCCATTTTGAATTGAATTTCGCCCCTCCCCAGATTCCCTTCTTCTTCCAATTTCCCTCAAATCCCATAAGCCAAACGCCCCTGGGGGGGGGGAAAGTAAAACGAAAAAGAGAAGGGGAAAACCAGAAAAGAGAAAGACTCCAAAAATCCAGATATTGTCCAAAAGAAAGGAAATGCAGAAGGCTTCTTCGTTCCCTCTCTCGGCTATGGATTCCCACAAAACCCCGAAAGCATCATCTTCATCCCCCTCGTTGTCACCGCAACCGTTTCCTCATTTTATTTCTTCTATTTCTGGCTTCATCCAGCTCTCCCTTTCTAGAGTATTCTCTCTGTCTCTTCTCTGTCTCAATTTTTCTCTCTGGTTTTCTCTGATTGTTGTTCTTCTTTTGTTTGGCAAGTGCAGTTTCGCGAGCAATGGATGCAATGCGAAGCGGAGGCGTGTTGCAGAATCGAAGAAGGCAAGAGGCGGTTTGGGAGTATGGTGGCGAATCTGCCTATCGGTCGGAGACCTGTGCGACCGTTTGCTGCAATTTCCCATGAGCAATTCCAGCCGAAGCGCGCTTTTGATATAGCTTTAAGCACCGAGGAGGTCGCCAAGACACTCGCCGGCACTGCGGTATACACGGTGAGCAATGCCAACAACGAGTTCGTCCTCGTTTCGGACCCCAAAGGACAGAGGTCTCTTGGGTTACTGTGTTTTAGGCAGGAGGATGCTGAATCCCTTCTTGCTCAGGTGACCGATTTCTCCTTTTCGCTCCCTCTCTTCACTTCTTTTCCATTTCTTTTTATTCGTCCTCTTGTCTGTTTTGAATTCTCTTAACATTCCCATATAAATTCATGATTCGTTGGAAAATATGGCTCTCTCTTGCAGGTTCAATTGCGCCAACCGGTTTTAGGAAAAGGTGCAAGGGTGGTGCCCATCACACTTGACCAGGTAGGCCAGCATTGCTTCAGGTGTCTGTAAAATTTAATTTCATATGTCTACTAATCTGAAAAAAAAAAAAGATATGCTGGTGAATTTTGATAGAAATGGAATGGTTTCAAGTTTAAGTTTGTCTCATTTAACTATGGATTGAAATTTGGAGCATTATTAAGAGAATCACGTCGTTGGAGTCTGCTAGGTTCCAGATGGGTAGGAAGCAATCAGGAATTGTAACTCTATCCTCAGTAATGTCTATTTATCAAGTTCAGAGTATTCAGATGTCTTTGTTGCCAAGAATATGTAAATTCACGATTTCACATCCATATATTGCAAAGATTATGATGTTTAAACTTTAAACTACATTCTGTGGTAACTTCTTATATGTTGGTTTAGTAAATGATGTTGTGCGTGGCTTAGCTGTTTGTGTTAAATGTGCCAACTTGTGTTGCTGAAGAACGTGTTCTTGATTGAAAACGTGAAGTTACCGCAGTCTTGGCTGGTTGTTCTAGATTAAGTAAATGGCAATAACCAGTTTTTGCCTTGGATAGCACCAACTATTTTTGGAGAAAAGGAAACTCCCCTTCTGCTTTTTGATTAGGCGTTCTCTTGCAAATATGCATGTTTCACTTCTTGTTACCGACTGGTTGTACACTAAGCAGGTAGCATGCAACAAGAATTGTTGTCGGTTATTCCTACTGCTGGAAGCAACAAATATTTGCTTTTGGCATTAACAATACCTTTCGTTCTTCAATGAGAAATGAAAAAGATTAACTTCCTCATAAAGCTTGAGAGGATTCCATGCACATGCAAAAGCCTTGCGACTTGCGTAGTTTAGTCCTTACATCTTTGAGAGTGTGCATTTATATAATTATGATATGAAATGAGTATATATATCTTGTGGATAGGAGTGAATGTTGAAATGATAACAAACTAGTGTCGCTATTATTACTGTTGTCATTATTGTCGTTGTTGTTGTGCTTTTCTTTGCCTCTTCTTCAAAATAGAAAATGTCATGTAACATTGTTAGGTCAGAGCTGTAGTGAAACAAGTAACATCTTATACTTGTGTGTAAGTGTATTTGTGCATGTAATGATGTTCCAATGTCCTAATGTTTGTAGCTGCCATCCAGATCAAGCATATCTTTGTTTTGCCTCATTCCCTTGTTTGAACTTTGAATACCTGTAACATAGATCTAACAGGTGCCATTTTCTTGTTTTTGCAGGTTTATATGCTAAAAGTTGAAGGGATCGCATTCAGGTTTTTACCTGATCCTACACAAATAAGAAACGCTTTGGAGGTTAGATTTGTATATTATTTAAACGAGATTCATTCATCAATCTTTGCACTGTCTTTGTCTTAATTGACCTAAATCAGTCTTCATATGTTTGAAGTTTGAACAAGTCAACCGTTGCTCATTTCATTTAAGTTTCCTGATTGTGAAGCAGTTGTGGATCATATCAACTCCATAGTCACAAATGTCTCATAAAACTTTGAAAGTATCTCAATACTTTTACTACTTTGAAGCCAAAAGTAAAAATTTCATAATATTATCATGATCTTACCCATATTCTCAGAATATCACCAAAAGTAAAAACTTCATAATATTATCATGATCTTAGCCCGAAATATTCCTGATTTTTTTTTCCTTGACCTCTAAAAAGTCTTTCATATTTTTAAGCATGTATTTTTTTTCTTTATCTTTCTTTTGTGTCTTCAAAAAGTTCATTTTTTTATTGTTTCTTTATATTTTGCCAGACAAATGCTAGAAAACCTATTATCCCATATTAAAATTTTAAAGTTTTGAAATTTCCTTTTAAAAATATCCAAATCTGAAGAATAACTAATGTGCTAATAATGATCATCTTTTTATGCCTGGAATGCTTATTCATCAACCTCTGTATTGTCTGTCTGCAGAGCATATACAGGAGTATATTTATGTATGTACATGCGTGTGGTCTTTCATGTTTGCAGATGAGCATTCATGCATTTTTGTGTGTGTGTATTTGTGTTTGCATCTGTACGTAAATGCATAATGTAAATCCATGTATCTGTACCCGCATGGTGCATCTACGCGCATTATTTACAAAATAATCAGTGTCATGTGCCAAGTTGTCAAATTCAGAAATCTGACATGGGATCAAGACCCTAAAAGGACTAGTCATGACTAGAGTCTATATTGTTCAAGTTGGTCGACTAAAATAAAATTAATAAGTAGGTGTATAAGTATATAACCGTACATTTAAAGTGTCAAAATTAATAAAAAACATAAAGTGACATTATGAATCATGTAAAGCACGTAGTTCACTAACCTGCTTCTTCTCTTTCTTTTCCATTGGACGTGGGTACCTACTTTCCCGATACTGGTAAAAGTTTTCACTGGAAGTGATTTTATTTTCATCTCTTTCTTACCTCATTTAATTTTTCTCCGGTGCATACTAAATCCAAGCTGGAAGGGAGGAGGAAGAATAGTGGTTAGCATCAGGAGTCTTCGAAATAAAATTGTTGAATTTCATTTTACTTTAGGTAAAAATTTAATAGATATCTGAACAACTTTCACACATTGAAAGTAGTCATTAAATTCTAGTTAATCAGTTTTCTAGTTGTTCCTGATAACTTTCGTGATGTTCAAATCTATTAGTCAAATAACAAGAATATCCTTTTTGAATTATTTATGCTACATATACTATGTGAAATAATTTCTTTGAAGAAGCTTGCTGCATTAACATGAGGCTAAGTGTGAGTAATGTCCATTCAATATTGTACAATTCATATTTTGTTAACTACTTGTTTGCCTGAGAAGAGGTTACATGTAGCTCATGTTTTTCCTGCTTTTCAGTTGAAAGCTTCAGGGGCCACAAAAGCATTTGATGGTGTCCCTGTGTTTCAGGTATGTCTTCTGCACTATGCATGGTTCAGTGTCTTTTCTTCTTTTGTGATCTTCTCTTTTTGTGGCTATCATGCTCTCTTTTGTTAGCAATTGCTAGTCCTTGAGCGTTTCCCAGCAAAGGATGCAGTAGGAAAGCAGGGAACGAGCACTTTTTTGTATCGTTTACTGATGATCATGGATAGCAAAGCTCTTGGTACTGAATTCATCTCTTATTAGTGCATTAAACAGAACCCTCTCAGTGAGTGATTCTTGGGTTGGTGTGCTCTTAGCTGAATCTTAGGTTTGACTTTGTGCAAGTGATATGGACTCAGACATTGAAGAGTTTGTAAGTGACTGCTTTGAACAACATACCTTTTATGAGGAAATTCTGAGCTAGATAAGCATTTCATTGGCATATAAACTCAAGAAGCTATCAGGAGTTTCCATCTTCGATGCATCATACATGGAATTTGATAACACAGAGGAAAGGCATGCTTTTACTTTTTATATTGATTTCTAGATTTTTAGGCATGGATATCACATCATGCTATTAATTTGGTGGAAAAAAAACTTATGGATGTAAAATGAGGTTAGAAAGTAATGTACAAAGTGTTTGTGTGTAGGTGTGTGCATTAACTGGTATATCTGATAGCTGGTTCCATGTACCTGTAGTATTTGTGTGATTTATTTAGTTCATAAGTATTTTATGCAACTGGTTGCTCCTGTTTCTTTTGTTCTTACAGTCTGACCTTGTAGTTGTCAAAGAAGTAAGAACAAGTGCCATGTGTATATTGTGACTCAGTTATTTCATCTGTATTTTTCATAATTGGTCACTGTTGTTTCTTTTGCACATGCAGTCAGACCTTCTAGTTGTAAAGAAGAAAAATAGGCGATATTGTCCGATATATTTCCAAAAGGTTTGCCAAAGCTTCTCTGTTTCATTAATGCTGATGTCTGAAATTGTGGTGATGTTACTGAGAAAATCAGAACTATATTGCCGATCAATTGATCAATTGGCTATGATACTTGTAGGAAGATATAGAGAGAGAGCTCTTAAAGGTCTCCAGGGTATCAAGAGGTGTAAACTTGTCTCAGCATATCATGGTATTCAAAAAATTTTCCATTGTTTGCTTATTTATTCAGTTCCAGTAGGACTCCTTAATCCATATTACGCCTTTATCTGTCCTGCAGGTTGGCAGTCTAGAAGATGTTTTAAAGAAGATGGAGGTGAGATCAATTTGTTGATCCTTAATCCTCTTATAAAATTTATTAATTTCATAAGAAGTGACCTAGAGTTCTTGAGGTCAGACTTGGCTAAAAATTTATCAGGGAAGTGTTCTACATATTGTGCTCATGTCTAAATGCATTTTATGTGTTGATTCATAAAGTAGATAATGATGCTATCATTCTGACATGACAGTAAAATTTACCACTAATATTTTCCAAGAATGCTTAATCATCACTAGAGATGCCTCCTTTCGATATTGTTTGTGTTGGCAAAGCCAACACACACTGCTATGAAATGTAAAGGAGTGACTGCATGGACTGCTTAGGTTTGCCTTTTGTTGAAGAAAAGAAACATGTTGATCTCCACATATGACAGTCAAGTGTCCACACTCTAATGAGCATAAAATGCATAAGGTCTTTCATGCGGTGATGTTCATGGAAACGAATGGGGCTGACTAGAAGATTGACATATCATTATCCTAAAGAGGAAAATGGGTCTTTTC
This sequence comes from Nymphaea thermarum, assembly GCA_011799765.1. NCBI lineage: Eukaryota > Viridiplantae > Streptophyta > Magnoliopsida > Nymphaeales > Nymphaeaceae > Nymphaea > Nymphaea thermarum. Next base: position 279,717 of record JAANDH010000249.1, on the reverse strand, counting down.
TCGGGCCTTGGGCACATAAGGGCTGAGCATGTGGAGGAGACAGTGTTGTCTGGTGTTGTTAGGAACTTAGGAGCACTATGACAATGAGTCGGTGTGGTTCACTGGCTGGTTTAAGTTGATTACAAGAGATTTCTAGGTAACATACGATGATCTTCTATTCTTGTGAGCACATAGAGTAATATTACTTCTTTATTCAGTTACTCGATGTGGTATGACAGGCATGAGTGTGAAGTACCAGATACATAGTACTCTATGTCACAGAGGTAGGGGTACAGGTGCCGGTATGGGTACCAGTGCGGGTACGAGTACAGACCGTTTTCAAAAAACTTGGGTGGAAGGGCGCGCACACACACACACATACACACATATGTATATATAAACAGAATATCATATTCATAAATCATGATCCAAAATTTATAGATACTACTATACTACTAAACAAAGTATGAAAGTAATTAACTTACAAAATATATCAGATGATCTACTAGAAAACAGTGCAAGCACACATGGAAGAAAAACACAGAAAACAGATTATCTACCAAACAGATGGAAATTGTATTTGCATATAAAATGCTGCAGAAATTTCATTATTGGAAAGATTTAAACAAAGAAATGAACCCTTCAAAGAAACAAACCCTTCAGATTTATAATCCGCTAAAGCTGTACATTTTTTGCCTCCTCTTGAAAAGAAACAAAGTAAAGAGAGGAAAATGAAATAGAAGGCATGAGATTAAAATCCACAAAACCACCACAAAGATCGTAAAACCAAAAATGAAAAGGAAACCCAACAAAAATTCTGAGGTAACTACGACACTCTCAAACTCTTCTGACAAGCAGATAGGCACATATGAGAAAACGGAAGAACAAAAAATGAAGAAAAGAGCTCGATCTTCACAAAACAAATGAGAAATCCTTCAGATGAAACCAATCACTGCATCGAAAAACCCTAAAAACCAAGCAAGACCAAAAGAAAGAGCTCGTTGACCTTTATGTAAACTGGATCAGCGGAAGCATAAGTTGAAGGACAAAGAACGAGGAGGAGGTGGAGCGGCAGAAGAAGAGGAAGAAAAGAATCGCCGTTTGCCGGAGTGAATAAATCGCTAGAGATTCGTCGTTTGTCGGAGTGGAGAATGGCCGAAGAGGAAGAAGCAGAGAATCGTCGTTTGTCAGAGTGGAGAATCGCCGAAGAGGAAGAAGTAGAGAATCGTCGTTTGTTGGAGTGGAGAATTGTTGTTCGCCGCTCGTTGTTTGCCGGAGTGGAGAATCGCCTCCCATCATCGGTCTCTATTGGTGAAAACAAGGTGAAGAAGTAGAACCGTCGAGGAAAAGCTTAATGGGTATGATATTTTTAACGTGAAAAATGTAAACCGCGTTAAAATGTAAACCACGTTAAAAACCTAAAGCAAACAATTTTGGACTCGGTCAACTTTGACCGAGTCCGAAAATGGTTGGTTTCGACCTCGGGTATGTTGATCGTACTCGGTACGGTAAACAGCATACCTGGGCCACATCCGAGGCTGCACCCGTACCCATATTGGTATCATACCGGTACGGTGGGGGTACTGTTGAAGGAGCAGTACCCATGTTACATAGATAGTACTCTTATGTCACACAAGTGCAGATGCAGCATTTTTCCCAAAAAAAAAAAAAATCATGGGTGTGGGTGTTGCAACGATATAGTATATATGTTTGTACATAAATTGTCCACAAGCAGTTAACAATGAACAAGCTATAGTTTTATTAATGTTCAATGGAAAAGAAAGCAGTGTGTTTGTTGCTGTGCCCAAATTGCACCAGTCACACCTGAGCCACACTGCACCTGCACTGGAGCCACACCTACACCTGCACCCAGGTTGTGTCAACTTGGTTGTGGCAATCTGTTTGGAGAGTCCATCTTACTTATATAGTACCTAGTATTTGCTTATATAAGAGTTACAGATGTCTCAATGTTAAACTCGAAAGGGCAGGGGTTTCAACTTGACAGTAGAATCTAGGAGACTCTTCATGCCTTTGTTTTGGACGTGTGTTCATCTTTGTATTTCATCAATCAAAGGAAAGCCACATGAGAGCCTCATATTTTGCTTCAACTAGAGCCTCATATTTCGTTGTACAATCTGCATGAAGCCGGTTGTCTCTGGGTTGGTTTTTGTTGGATCAGCAAAGGCCTAGTAGGCTGTTCAAAGGCATGTGTGGAACATAACACTGCAGTGACACTTCCATATGTCCTTGTTAAGTAGCCTGCAGTATAACTTGTTTTTTTCATTTTTTGCCAGTTGAGTCCATATCTGTTTCTAAAACTCAAGTTCCAGATTGGTTTATCTGTGGCACATTTGCCATGGTATCCGGTTCAAAATATCTCCAGCATTGTTTTATCGATGACAAGTTGGTTTGTGCTTTTTACTGCAGATTAATAGCAAGAATTCTGGCTGGGAAGATCTGATCTTTATCCCACCTGGTAAAAGCTACTCCCAGCATATAAAAGTCGAAGCTTGACAATTAATCAATCTTTGGACGCAGACCTGGCTAAAGAGTAAAGAAGTTTAAAAAGCGAGGTGGAAGTTTTGTTTTTCTCTCCAAGCAGGAGCATGGCTGGATGCTGTATAAAAGGGAGAACAGGTGCCTCCCCCATCTGGGAACGAGTTTCCTGATACCAAACTTAGCGATGGATACCGAATAGAGGCTGATAGAAGATGGTAAGTAGCAGCACAAAAAGAAAATACTAGGACGTCAGATCTTTTCCTGTGGGGTGATGAACGTTCATGTACAGGAAAGCCTTGTCAGACTCAATGAAATCTTTGAATTCTGCTTTTCTAGTCTTTGTTACAGTTACCATCATGTAGAGGGCGACTTGTTACATAACCACATCAGTTTTCTCAAAGTTCTAGGAATGATCAATCCTTGTGAATTTGCATGAGTTGATGCGTCTGCCTTTCCTGCTGCTTAATTCAGGCACGAATGCCACCGACATATCCACCATAACCGGACTTTATATCATGATAATTGGATTTGAATTTTGAACCATACTTTCCTGGAACCGCATTCATATTCAATTGGGTAACATCGACTCAGATTCAACTTCAGTTTTGAATGTGCACACTGAAGTCAAATCTGATTAGCAACCAGATGTGGGTTTCCTTACCAGATCCGACTAAACGGTTTTTGAAATCAGAAAAGCAATCGGGTACGTGCAATCATGTGCCTAGGCCCTCGGCACTTGCTTGATGGCATTTCAAAAGAAACGCTTATCCTTGTGTTTAAGGTGGGTTTGAAGCTGTGTTGATACCAAACTGTGAGATCTCTGCATGCTTCACATTGTATGGAGGATCTATTCCTTTTACTTCACGTCTCCTTCATGTCCCATACCTGTGTGTGTGTGTGTGTGTGTGTGTTAAGGTTAGCTGCATTTCATATGATTGAATTTTTTGTCATTTTTCCTATTTAAGATCCGTCAATATAGAGTAAAGTCAATAATGCAAAGAGAGAGAAAGAGAGAGAGAGAGAAGTAAGATGAAAAGTAAAAGTAGAAAAAACGTTCTGAAAATGGAGTGGTTGAACTGGTTGTCTATGTGTGTGAAATGGAACTGGATTTACTACTCTCTCTTTCGCACACAATTTTCTCCTCTCGTCCCAACTTACGTGGCTGCACATACACACACACATATGTACCAGTAGGATGAGTCGACTGTTCTGTCCAATCACATGTTTTAATATTATTCAAAACTAATTAGGTAGATGCACTCTTCATGCCTAAAGCTCTGAAAATTAAACATGAAAATTTCTTTAGACAGAAGAGGAGTTGTATAAGTAAAAATACTCTGACCGTTGTTTATTAAGCTTTATAGAATCTAAGTTATACTCCTAAAAGCTATCAATTTTTTATGATGTTTTGGTTATGACAATCACATCCAGACAGTTCATTTTGTAGGAGAAAATGAATCAAGTAAGCAAAAACTAGTTGTGACTGATGTATCCGATCGAAAACAGCAACTATCCAATGAAAAATACATGTATTCTATTTTCTTTTCTTTTTCTTCTTTTCTCTTTTGGATCAACAGCATGTGTGAAATCATTTTTTCACATATATATCAAAAATTAATGTCATGTCATGTAAAGATGGGCGGTGAGGGAAGAGAGAAACAATTCAGCTCTCCATAATAGTGTGCCCTCACAGATTTTCTCAATTAAAGCTCAAATTTCTTAATAATGGCTGGATTGTAACTGGTCACTGAGGTCAGTCGATTGGGATTAAGTTAAAGTCTGGCATAGGGTTGGCCCAATCCAATAAGAGTCGAGTTCAAACTGACCCACAACCCAAAACCTGAGTCGGGTTCGGCCCGACAATCCGAAATTCAAGCCCACCCAATCCGGCCAGCTCAGCCCAGTTATAATAAAATAAATTTAATGTAAAATATATTTTTTAATAATAAAATATATATTATTATTAAAATAGAAAATAATATTAAAAACATATCTAACATAATGACACTGGTTGGGTCGATCCGTTATCAAACCGACGAGAGCTGGGTCCGATGGGTTTCTAGTCAAATCGGATGTGGAGTGACCTATCGAGGGAAGATCTTCCTCCCTTGCGTGCACTCTAATGGCATTGGCACTGAGACGCCTGTCAAGCAAGTGACGCCTGCCCCTTTCACTCAAGAAAAGCGAGTCACATCACGTCACGTCTAAAGCTGGTCGAAGAAAGAAGGAAGAGGCGGTTCAGTTTGTCAAGATATGATATGGTCACAAACTAATTTGATTTGTAAGGCAGTTGAAAATGTAATCTCTTGCCAATGGAAACCTAACATAGTCATTATCCTAAACAGGTATGCAATTTTGATCTTTTAGTTGCGCGAAAGACTAATTTCACCAATTAAGTGAAGGCCGAAGTCCCCTCACCTTCTTTCTAAAATCCAAGAGATATATTATGCACTATTGACATATTGGTGTTTTTATTTTTGCAGCACACAAGTTAACTCCATAAAAAATTGAAACGAAAACTGGCCACCTATCTGTCCTGGTACCATCTATTGCACCAACTCCCTTAGGGATATGTGATTGCGATCTTGGAGCCCCTAATAACAATGATATGTTAATGAATTAGAGAGAGGCGCAGGATGGCGTTGATTTTGCGAAGATGAAGCCTTTAAGATGGTGTTATTTTGCGAAGATGAAGCCTTTAAGATGGTGTTATTTTGCGAAGATGAAGCCTTTAAGATGGTGTTTAATAAGGGATGGATTGGAAGAATTAGAAATATGTTGGAAGGTAGAACAAATTGGAGTTCAAGGTAGAGATGGATATAGAGAATAAGGAAAGCAGCATTGTTTGGATGAATGAGCACATCAGCATGAGGGCAGGTTTGGTGGCTATGATGGTAGACATGATTTTGGTTAGGAGAGCCAGAAATTCATTGGAAATAGAAACATATTTAATCATTCAATAAGGAGCAGGTAATGCATCATGTCACGTGGAAGAAAAGTCTTATAAGAAGATGTTAAAGTGACCATGAATCATATGCTTACAAACTTTCATGATCTCATAAATCCTGATTTCACTTTTGATGGACGAAGTGGGAACACCATTCACATGAAACAGTAATCGATGAGTCCCAGCAAGCTCAAGATTAGTTCCAATGAGAGAGATGTTCTTGACCAAGGTGCAGAATTAGTGAGCTCATACATTGCGTTAATGGCGTCTCAGGCTGTATATGTTTTCCTAACGACCCTTGCCGAGTTGCGCCTCAGATGTCCAAACCTAGCCGCCATGCATACGTCATATGCAGAAGCCAATTCCATGATAATTCTGATGAATGAGCTGTTTTCCATGACCTATGAGAAAATGTCACTTTCAGTTTGTGAATCTTTATTATGGTCACGTCAGTGAACTTACGGTCTAACCATTGTGATAAATACCATTTTCGGGTTTTTGATCAACTAATGTTCACACATTGATTGGGCTTTCATCCAATCTGTCCGGACAAGATTCACCAATATCCAGCTTTATTCACCGATCGTTTACCCACTTCACCTGCCAATTCATACACTCAGCAAGGATGCCAACTGATTAAATTCAAATTGAAATCAATTCTTTATTGTATTCCATTCACCAACACATAAACTTAATTGTTTGGTAGTAAAAGAAAACGGAATGATTATGAAGAGATGAAGTTTAAAACAGAGTTTTATACAAGAGACCCCATTATCCAAATAATGTCATGTAATGATCAAAATTAAATACCTATGCGGTTCTGGATAATATTGTTTTGGAGGTTATGGTGGATGCGGAATGTCCTCGTGTATTGAGAACATGAGATTCTCTATCTCCCGGCGAAGCTTTTCATTTGGAAATAGAAACCAACTTAACCATTTAATAAGGAGCAGATGATGAATCACGGCACTTGTGAACGAGCAAGAAAGGTGTTAAAAAGATGTTAACACGACCATGAATCGTATAATTAATTTCAAACTTTCATGACATCGCAAACCCAGATTTCACTTTTGATGAACGAAGTGGGAACATCGTTCACTTGAAACAGTAATTGATGGCTCCCACCAAACTCAAGATTACGTCAAATGAGAGAGATGTTCTTGACCAAGGTGCAGAATTAGTGACCTCATACATTACGTAAATGGGTTCTCTCTGTATATGTTTTCCAAATGAAGTTTGCTGAGTTGTGCGTAGGGATGTCAATGGATCGGATTCGGATCAGATACATCCTTAATCATATCTGCTTTTTTGGATGTTCAGATATTCAGATTCAAACCTGAATCTGAATCTGAAATCTGATTTTACAATCTGAATCCAACTTTTATATTTATATCTGAATCTGAATCTGAATTTTGAACCGGATTTTGCCAATTTTGAGCATTAGATGCAGGATATTTGTTTAAAAATAAATCTGATTCGTATCCGATCGGATATTTATGTGTATCCGATCCGATTTCTCAATCGGATATTAATTTTTTTTCCATATCCGATTTTTTCAGATTGGATCGATCAGATACCCGATTCAAATCGGATATATTGGCATACCTAGTTGTACGTTTACAAGCATGTCATATGTCCAAACGTACTTGCCATACACAGGGGATAGAGGTATGATTTTTTTGTCACAAGGGGCGAACTATAGTTTCAAAATTTTAATAGGGGCCAAAACATAATTTTTTTCAATTTTTTTTTATAGCCCATACATCATATGCAGGATGGTGAAATCTAGTTGGTGAAATCTTAGGATGGTAACATCAGCGAAGTTAGATCTAACTGGACCTCCTGATTTAAGAGAGCGTACGGTCTTAGTTGTTTCGTGATGCAGCGATTAAACAACTCCATTTCCTATCAACTAATCTCCACACATTAATTGGGCTTTCATTCAATCAGTCCAAACAAGACTCGCCAATATCCAGTTTTCTTTTAGAATTTTAAGGCCACTTAGATCCAGCGAAGTGCGCAAACGCCCGCATACTACTCGGAAAATAGATTCTCCCAAACACATGAGGGAATTAGAGTCTTATTTGGTGTAGGTTCTTCCAACCAGCAGGAATAATCCGTACCCATGAATGAAAGGAGCAGCTATGAATAGAAGATCGCTTACCAGCTATGGGAAATTTGATGCGATTCTACTGGAACCAAGTTGGTTGAGCCAAAATGTTTCATGAATCCAAAGTCAGTTCTTATATAACTGGATATTGAATTAGAAGAGAGTGTGCACACTCTAAGTGACAGGGATGCTCTTCATAGGGCAATCTTCCAAGCCTAGACACTGCCATCAATTGCACAAGAAAATCTGGATCTGGGTCCTGACTGGTTTGACAACATGGGTCTGCATCCAAAATGGGAGGCCTGATCTCCATTTTGCAAAGAGATCGGATCCAGTGGCCACTCTCTACAGCTATTTCACATAGATACAGATTGTGTTCTTTTTCTTTCGTTTAAACCAGGTCTGGATAACTTTTTTCTAAGGAAGAAGAGAATTCCCTTCCTGTAGGAAGCAAACACGGTCATAAATAAATCCAAATGAATTCAACTAGAGGTCAACTCCACCATGATCACCTGCCCCTTCATTTTGTGACACCAAAGGTGCATGTTGAGGCATATTCTCGTGAGACTTTGTTGTCTAGTAATAAATCTTAGCAGCATATTCTCCATAATTTAGTCATGCACACCACATATATATATATATATATTTGGTAAGTTGTTCATTTTATTAGAACACATGCATACCAATGATCAGATCTCGCTGATTTTGTCAAGTATTTATCAATTGAACTTTCACGACTTAATACCTAAGTCATATTTTGCTAACAATAAAAATGGTAGGTTGTTTAATCATTTGGGGCTGGTAAGACTACTTACCAATATTCATTTGATTATCATAACGATGGAGGTGAAGAATTGAACGTGAAGGGTGCATGACATTATCTCGTAAGGACCTACCTAACTCTAGTTTTTTGGGTAATTATAGGGGAGGTCAACATTGTTGTGCACTTAATGTTGCCGGATGAGTAATAAATTCAAAAATTCATTAGCTGCAATTTATGCTGCAGCGACTGTTTGCAACGATTTATAATCTTTTAACTGTGGATTCTTAAGTAATATATATATATGAGTGAGTGAATGATGACTCTAACTATTTGGAATCAGAGTAGTCTATTAGTCTATCTGAAGCATATGGATAATAGAGAGAAAAACCAAGAAACAATAGTTTTAGGTTATTAAAATGTTTATCATTTTTGTCTCTTAATAATCCATCATGTTGGATAGACGGTATTGATTAGATGGCTGGATGACTCTTGAAAGTTAAAGACCGCCTATATATATATATATATATATATATATATATATATATATATATATATATATATATATATATATATATATATATATATATATATATATATATATATATATATATATATATATATATATAACCACATGTGGGCTGCTGTGGCTCTTTAACATTCTTTTATTTTAACATTGGTAAATTTAAAATTTATTTTTATAGATATATATGAGACCCCATATATAAATGTTTCTAAATAGGTGTGGCAGTCCAGCTACTTTTCTGGGTCGGTCACTGTACATATGTGTACGGGTTTAGTTGTATCATATGTTGGATGTTGATGCTGATGTTAAAATTTGAAAATTTGCTGTTCAAAAGCAACTCCTATATTGGTATTAGTGACAGTTTATGGTATGACAGTAGTTTATGGTGGCTTTAGTAATGATTTGTGATGTTAAAATTTGAAAATTTGCTGTTCAAAAGCAACTCCTATATTGGTATTAGTGACAGTTTATGGTATGACAGTAGTTTATGGTGGCTTAAGTAATGATTTGTGATCGCAAAGATGAATTTTAAGATCTTAGCCATCATATGGGGCATCCATCAACATTGACTTCTATATTAGAAACTTTGACAGCATGCCCCTCAATACCAATATATATATATATATATATATATATATATATATATATATATATATATATATATATATATATATATATATATATATATATATTCGGACCTTTGTCCAATCACGGCTGTCCGAACCACTTCATTGGCAAAATGTTTATTTCACATTAGTGTTACTAGTCAAGCGAAATTTCCATGATCGACCGTTTACATTTGGACGTCGAAAAACGTGCCTTCTATCAGCTATACCTTTCAATCTTGTTGCGCATGATTTTGCCACTGGAACCAACCACATGACTCATCAAACAAGGATCATTTTCATCTCTAATCTGTTTAAACGTTGCGTTGGAAGGAATCGACGGTCGTTGGTTAACCTGCTCTCATCAATAGGAAGATGCACTACCTAACTCATCGAATAATAAATGATATAGGCCTAGAAATTGACCAAACAAGAACCTTCTCTCTCTCTCTCTCTCTCTCTCTCTCTCTCTATATATATATATATATATATATATATATATATATATATATATATATATATATATATATATATATATATATATATATAAAGTTGAACTGTAGAAATAAATGACTAAATTTGAGTTGCACCCCTTCCATTATTTTGAACCTGATCATAGATAAATAAGATGGCTAATAAATGACTAGGTCAGAAGTAGGGGTGGAGGCAGGTGTAAGCATGTTGTGGGTCATAAAAAGTGTGTATTTTTATAATGAAACATTATAGCAGTTTTTTTCATTTACATTCAGAATTATATAACTAATGCTCTTTAATCAAAATTTTCTAGCTCTACCCCTTGGTAGGACCCATGTGGTCTTATGCACTGCAGCTGGGTGCATCCCAGTTCAGTGAAAAGCCTTGGGTTCAGACCAGTTAAATATAAAAGTAGTCGGGTTGGGACCAGATTAAGGCTGCGCATTGGGCAGGGCCGCCGTCCGGTACCCGAGCCAGCCCGATTAGTCATCGGGCTGGCCTGAGTAGACCCGATAAGCCCGATTCTGACCCGATAAGTTATTATAAATTTTTTTATTAATTTATCTATGTATTTATAATCTTTATTATAATTAATTATATTTATATATTATTTTATATTAAAAACATATTTTTAAATTTATTTGGGCCGGACTCGGGCTTGGGTTTTTCGTGTTATGTCGGGCCCAAGCCCGATTTTTGGATGTCGGGCCGACTCGTACCGGCCCGGTCCGATGCCGAGGCTTAGACCAGATCGGTGCAGCTAAGGAAGATATTAATTTATATCAAATCTGTGCTAAACTGTTGTCACCCTTTGAGTTTATTTGGCAAATGGAATAATTCGTAACTATTTTATGAATCCCATAAAACACTTTTCAATGTGTTTCATAAATTTGTCCTCATCTTTAGGCTACATTAAATGGATCGGACCCATGGCTTTGTGTCTTGATACAAATAGAAACTTTTTTAAAGCTTATATATAATCGATTTGTAATAGGTTATTGACCCGTTCTGGCCTATAAGGTATAGGTATGCTTTTCTTTTCTGGCAGGGCGGAAACCAGTTCAGTTGCTTTAGTACCGGACCTAAATCGGCCTCAGATCCAACCCGCTAGCGTTGGATGACAGAGATCTCTAGAAGACCAGTACGTGGTAGAACTTAGAAGGCATCTCCTCGTCAATATGTTTGGTAAGAAATGAATTCCTTTGTTTCCGCTTACTTTTCTTCTGTTTCTTGCTTTATTTTCACAATGTCTTCACTAAAAGAAGTGGTTTCTGTGTCATTAGAAGTATGACGACACAGCACCAACCAAGTTGGTAAGCGGTGCAATTCAAAGACCAATTGCATTAAAAGAGGCAACTTCGGTTAAGCCAGACAAGACTATTGATTGGTGTTACCATTAGAAATCCTCAGTGGTTAAGAAACCTGCACATTTTGAGAAACCGGCCGGAAAAGCCGGCCGGAAGCACGCTGTGAGTCTTGTTTATAGAAGATTATAGCAAAGCGGCGTAGATAGTTCTTTAAAATTGTATCCAAGATAAGAATCTGTGCCCTCCTCGGGCACCAGTTTGCTGACGGACAATAGCCGAGAAGAAGGTCAAGAGTTCAATACCCAAAAACTAGCAACATCTTTTGACACGCTCGATCACATCTTAAACGTTATGTAACTATATTAGCAAAATTGGTATATTTCCATACCACTTAGTTAAGGAACAAAAACCAGACTTCTTAATGAATTCTTATTAAAAAATTACCGTAAACAAACATTAACATCCTAACATGCATGTTCAAGAGCATTAACTTAATATAAAGAATGTTTTACTTCAAGTTACTTTTTTGAAAAATATTGCTTTTTCTACTACCAAAATTTGGATCATGTTATAAGATCTGCATCTTTTCTAGTATTATAAAATCATTTATTAAACTCAAAAGTAATTTCGCATTCTTAAGATCTTTTAGATCTAAAGGATAGATCGAACAAAGAAGCATTTTAATGACCAATTTTAAGGGGTGCTCTAGTTGTTTTCAAATCCATTAGTCACCTGCCATGTAACATGATATTTATGTCCTTATATATATAACATTTGCATATAATATCATCTCATAATTTTTTTGGTGAACTTCATAAACACCAGGCAACAATCGTTTTAGCCGGATTGATCAAAAGGACAAATGATCAAACGATTGAAGCTCACGCATGCCTGAAACATTAAAGAAAGAAAGAGCTGTGCAATAATTGAGATGTTAGGTGGCTCCCAGTAAATTATGGAGAAGGGTAAGGTAAGATATTGTTAACAGGCCATTTTCAAATCCGTAGCTTTACATCAAAGTGACATATTGGTGAGAAGCTGTAGCCGCCGTCCACGAAGGTCATGAATTTTTATTCAAATTTCTCAAGGAAGATCACATGCGAAGGGTATAAAGGAAGCCATTAGCGCCCTCGTTTCCTCTGTGCTTACCAAACACCAAAAGGATAAAGAGACCAGTTGCAAGTTCAATAATGGAATGATGGAAAGAGAGAAAGCCTGAGAGTTTAATATAAAAGGGCTCCTTCGACTTGGTGGTGATTGCTTTCGGTTCCACACTGTTGTTGGCGATTGACAAATGATGAAGGCGATGTCGTCCAAGGCCGTGGTTCTGAGGTTCAATCTGGTCTTCATCGCACTGTTTCTCATCTTCTACACCGGCCTTCTGCTCACTCCTTCCATCGATCCTCAGGGCCGGCAGATGATGGTCAGGTCATGTCCATCTGATGGTTGTCAATTGACCAAGGTAAGGTGAGTACCATGTTTGAGCATTAGCAAGAAGAAATCCCATGTAGTTTCTCTTCACAAAATCCATTTTTTATTTGTTTCAGAACCAAAAAAATTAAACCTTCTTTTAATCTCTAATCTTTGACTACCCACATTGATTTTCAGCTGAAAGGTTGCACCTCCAGTAGCAAATTCTTATTATTGGTGTCATGATGATGACAATTTTCTAAAAATTTATTTTCCTGAATCATGTATGACAAGGAAATTGAATTGTATACAGTTGAGAAGCATCTTTTTCAGATTGATGATCAGAAACGCTGTTGCTTATACACCATTTTCTGGTCAGCTAACTAACAACTTTGATCTTCAGGTGATTGGAAATAACACTAGAGTGAAGCAATCCAAGTATGAAGGCAACAGAAAGCTAGAAGCCTACAGCAATGAAGGTGAAGGGATGATGGTGAAGGTGAAGCCTGCAATAAAAATTTCCGCAGTGAGGAAATCCAACGTCCCCAAAGAAGAAAGGGTGGCGAAAGAAAATCGAGGAGCCAGCATCGCGCCAGTGAGGGAAGTAGTGAAAGTGAAGCAAAGAATAGTGGGCATTGCGCCGGGGAAACATCTTGTGGATGTGAAGCCAGGAACGAAGATCGCGCTCGTGAATTTGAAAGACACCGAGGTGCAACCATGGAAGAATGTAGGGGAGGCAAGCGTGATCGGATTCGACAAGGTGTCGGAGCTGTTCCGGTGGGATCACCTATTCCCCGAGTGGATCGACGAGGAGGAAGTGAACAAGGAGCCGTCGTGCCCGGAAATTCCGATGCCGGATTTCGGGAGCTACCGCCGGGATTTCGAGTTGGTGGTCGTCAGATTGCCGTGTAAGTTTCCAGAAAAGGGGTGGAAGAGGGATGTGCACAGGCTGCAGGTTCACCTCATCGCTGCCAACTTGGGAGTGAGGAATGGGAGGGAAGGGCTGTCGAAGATAAGGTTCCTGTTCTTGGGCTCCTGCATGCCCATGGTGGAGATGTTCAGGTGCGAGGAGTTGGTGAGGCGTGACGGCGATGCATGGCTCTATGACTCAGACTTGGCCAGACTTGAAGAGAAGGTTTCCCTGCCAATTGGCTCCTGCAAATTATCACTGCCACTGTGGAAAGAAGGTAGACCATTAATTTATTTATTTATTTATTTATGGCAATTGTTTATTTATTTGTTTGCTTACTTAGGTGGGAATAATCAATCTGTCCTGTAACTGCACATTGGCTGGTCTCTGGTTGGTATAACCGCTCCTACCCACTGAGTACACCTAAGATTAGTGACAACCCATTTGCCTGGATCACCTGATTAGTCAGATTTGATGAAGGAAAAAAAGAAAAAGGAAGAAGCTCTGGTTTCTGCAGTAGAGTCCCAAGAAGAAATGTTTTCTGAAAAAATGTTTCCAAAGCTCAGATTTTAGCATATAATCCATAGGATTCAAGATCACAATTAGGACAGTAAGCATCCAGTTGATTGTCTGAAAGAAAATTAGTTAGATCGAGATCAGCACTTGAGTTTTCAAAAAGCTATTGATCATTCTTTTCAAAAGAGAGAGCAGATTCTCACCTTCATTTAGAGATGCCAATCTCTCCCTCCCGCATACTAGCTCTTCCTTCTCTCTCCTCCACCCTCTCTTCTCTACGCTGCATTCACCTTGTTCAATGGGTTTTTTTGTCGTCAGTTTTGTTTCTTTGTAATTACTTGAAACCTGATTTTTGTTAATGAATTCACTTTGTCGGCTCTCACTTCAACTGCTAAGAGACAGAATGAAGTTAGCCTCCTGGTTTTGATAGTCCCATCTGTTGAGGACATTTTGGTCATTTAAGCATGTCAACATTCTAGAACCAAGATAGAATCGCAAGAAAAAAAGCTAAGAATATTAAACAATATATTAACTCATTATATACACTTTTAGGTACCAACCCACTGAGAATTTTATTCTTAGAAGTTTCTACGTGTCTGGCAAAAAAAGACTCAGTGCCAGTCAAATTTCCAAAAATGCCCTTGAACAGGATGAAATATAAAGCCGTTAGTTGGACGACTCGGAATAATGGTGTCCATTCCGGCTCCCAAATTCCCAGTTCCGAGTCGGCAGTTTAAGTGCAGTTGATCCGAGCCTGACCAGATTGCCGGTTCTAATGGTCAATGCAGGAACCAATGAGATTGCTGATTTGTGGAAGAGGGGGACTGCCTGGATCAATGATGGTCGGACCAGATGGCGGCACCAGTGGCGGCCGCCGCAGCGTCCGAGACGGGAGGCGTACGTAACGGTTCTCCATTCATCGGAGTTGTACGCATGCGGTGCGATCACCCTGGCTCAGACCCTCCTCCAAACAAACACAACCCGGGACCTGGTCATCCTAGTGGACAGATCCATCAGCCCTCAGACCCGTCTCTCTCTCGAGTCAGCCGGGTGGAAGGTCCGGGAGATAACCCGGATCCGAAACCCTTTTGCCAAGAAGAACAGCTACAATGAGTACAACTACAGCAAGCTCAGGCTCTGGCAACTGACCCAGTATGACCGGGTCGTCTTCATCGACTCGGACATACTTGTCCTCCGGAACTTGGACGTCCTTTTCGACTTCCCCCAGCTGTCGGCGACCGGCAACGACGGCGTGATCTTCAATTCCGGCGTCATGGTGATCGAGCCGTCCAAGTGTATGTTCAAGAACTTGATGAGGGAGACCAAGAGGGTAGTGTCCTACAATGGAGGGGACCAAGGGTTCCTCAATGAGGTCTTCAATTGGTGGCACAGGCTGCCTAGGAGGGTCAACTACTTGAAGAACAAATGGTCAACCAGCACCATGGAAGGGAAGATCAAGGACCAACTATATGGGTCAAACCCACCTAAGCTCTATGGGGTGCACTACCTTGGGATGAAGCCATGGCTATGCTACAGGGATTATGACTGCAATTGGGACATGAAAGGCCAAGAAATATTCGCGAGCGACGTGGCGCACCGGCGTTGGTGGATGGTGCATGACAAAATGGCACCTGACCTGCAGCAGTTGTGTTTGCTAACGGAGAGAAGGAAGTTTGAGCTGCAATGGGACAGGAAACTGGCCAAGAAGGCTAGGTTTGGTGATGGGCATTGGAGGATCAATATCACAGACCCTAGGCAGTCTTTGTGATAAGTTAACAACTGGGCCATTTTGGCTTTACTCTTCACTTTCTTCTTTGTCATCATATTCTTTTGCTGGTTAGGCTGACCAGGGATGGTGTAGTTGGAGTACTAGACATTTGTTCTTTTTTGTGAGGTAATAAGTTTTTGTAGATTCTTTCCAAATTTCTCAGACTATCAATGTGCAGACGTTTGATGATAAGTTATATATTTTTGCTGGTCATTATTTGAAAGTAGAGCTTGCATGTTTGATAACCTCAGCTCTGGTCTCAGATCTGCCGGATAACCACCACTTTGATTTCTCAAATTAGATGCACCCCACTTTGTAAAATTGTAAATGTAAAGCTGGAAAATTTTGGATCTTATATACGTCAGAGGTTTTGGTCGCTCTTTTGATTGGTACGCAAATATATATGAAGTCTATCACTATAGACTAATTGATCACGTCAGGTCTAGGGATTTTAAATTCAAGGCTTTTTAAAGACACCTTTTTTTTTTTTTTTGAATTTGAATCGCAGGTCATTCTTTGCACCTTTTTTTTTTTTTTTGAATTTGAATCGCAGGTCATTCTTTGGTGTTCCATTTCTGTGGGCATTATGCTCTTGTGTTGTATATGATAACACGCTTTGATCAGTGGTCCATGGATTTTAAATTCAAGGCTCTTAAAAGACACCCATTTTTTTTTATTTTGAATTTGAATGGAAAGACTTAGTGTTTTATTATAAGTGAGAGGCGTGTTTGCATGACCCTATAGGCAGGGAGAGACACGTTGTTCTTTCTATTTCTATAGACATTATGCTTGTGTCATATGGGATGCCAGGGAGTTTAAATTCAAGGTTCTTAAAAGACACCAAGCTTTCTTTTCTTTTTGAACTTGAATCGAAAGACGTAGTGTTTTATTATAAGTGAGAAACATGTTTGCATGGTCCTATAGACAGGGAGAGACAGGTCATTCTTTTGTTTTTGATTTCCATAAGCATTATGCTCCTTGTGTCATATGGGATCAGGATACAAGCCTTCATCACTGGTCTATGGATTTTAAATTCAAGGCTCTTAAAGACACCTAATTTTTTTTGTTATTTTGAATTTGAATTTAAAGACCTAGTTTTTTTTCCTATAGACTGGAAGAAACAAGTCATTCTGTTGATTCCCATAGACGTTATGCTATTGTACCATATGGGATGAAGTATGGTATGACAGTGAAGGATTCGTTCCTTTTTTGGGCGGTGGATCGTAATTCTCTCTCTTGGTGTGTGTTAGAGAGAGAGAGAGGGCCTTGAAATCTTTTGAAAACCAAAGCAACTCTTTGCACACTGGTCAGGAACTTGAAGACATTCCCTTTTTTGGCAAGCAAATGAAAATCCCATGCAACATGATGCCTTTTGGATGTAGTAGTGAGCAGATCATCCCACAAAAAACTTTTTCAGGTACTTTCTAATCGATCTTTGAGCTGTAATTAGCATCAGCACAAGAGACATTAAGTACATGAAGAATTGTGGACAACACATGCTTGATAAGGGTCAACCGACTTGCTATCGAGAGATATTTTCAGTGAACTTAAGAGCCAGCACTTTAGCTATCAATCTTCGAAGAAGAGTGAGCAACAAAATTTGTCTGAACTAAGAAATATTAGTAGCATCATCTTGATTTGGACAAGGGAGATGATAGAACAATGCATAGATGAAGGTAGACAGGCATTGTGATAGAATTCAGTAAGCACTTGATGAAGGTCCGCATGAAATAAATTACGAATGCGCTAATGAATATCAGGTTGAAGACCGTCTGGACCTGACGCCTTCCAACCACTCTGTTGTTTGAGAGCCTCATTAACTTCAGAAGGACGAAAAGGACTCTGCAAAAGAAAGGCCTGCGAGGGAGACAAGACATGAAAGCCCCAACTCACCGATAGAAGAACCAGAGTTAGAATATTACTTCCTGGAAAAGAAAGATGCTGCAGTGAGAATATCCGGTCCTTGAAATGCGATCCCCTCCACCACCAAACTATGGAAATAATGGGTATTGTTATCTCTCAACTTCAACTAGCGAACCTTCGACCTCTGCTTCCAGTAGCACTCGTCAAACACACAGAGTTGGGTTAATTTGATAGTCAATGAGACTGCTGAACACGACACTCCTCCAGTTGCCGCTCCACCAAAGAGGTGGAAGAAGTCAAGCCTTGCAGACTATTCAACTCACTTGACCTTCACCCTTTGCACTGGTTTGGAGGGAGAGAGATCACAACGATTAATTGTTAAACCTTCTTTTGAAGGAATCTTACATCCCCAATATTAGTAGTTTCAGTATAGTTGGTGGCGCTCACCGAAGCACATGGTTAATTCTCTTAAGACTCTGATTGCCTACCATAATTTAAACAAAAATACTGCTGACCATAATATAAACAAAAATACTGCTGGCCATAAGCCTCTTTTGAAGAGTGGTTTGTAGATGGTTTGATCAGCTGGTTGAGCAAATGCATTGTTTTGCTCGACATAAGTGAACCTCGGGTTCATACTTTTTTTTTTTTTGAACAATCTTGTCTGGATTTTAAAATCCGGACTTGGAATTTCAGGCTATAAGTGAGACTGAAACAAGAAATTTCCTGTGCTCTTTTGGCCCTTTAATGAAAGATGGTATCATGTCAGGTTGCATTGTAAGTTAAGAAATGGCACCAAACAGATTCCACCATTATTGCGCCTACAAGCAGACCTGCTAACCTCCTTGATGCAGTTTTTCTTTGCATTGAAGTTTACCGTCTTGATGTTCAGATACTGGAGACGAATCCCACTTTTGTTGTGGCTTGCTCTGGTTCGTCCCCATAAAAATCCTTCCTGAAGTAAAGGTACCCTTTCTTTACCTGCCGACGAAGTTCCCATATTGCTTACGGTTTTTGCCGCAGAACGAGTTCAAAATTGAACTTTAGAAAATAGATGCCGGAAACTTTTATCTAAAGCAAAATCTTGATCCATCTGGGGAAGCGATTGCTGTCCAGAGAGAGCCAAGCTCTCTCCCATACCCTTGTGTCATGGACATATGCAACATAGGTGTCCGGAGTTAAATTGGTGTTAAGGACTTTAAAAAATGATGGACATCGAATTGGGTACCCACGGGTATGAATATGAAAGTCAGGCTTAACCCAATAACTAAGCGACCCATGCTTGGATTGCCAAGAACATCTTCCGGTCTGCCCGAGCTCAGCTTTGTCAAGCCTTGGGCTGGCCCGGCCCAATGCCGAGTCATAGTGAGAACTTCAAGCCTACCAACCAAACCAGCTGCTTGTTGCCTCTTCAGAAGTATGTTACTACACCAGAAAGTTGATGTTATCAGAAAGAAAAAAAAGGGAAGAAAGCTTGGAGAAGTTCGTTACGCTTCGTTGAAGTGAGAAACTCTGTTCTCAAATGTTTTATTTAGACTTTATCATCTATTATTTCAATCCTTTCTTCGATTGATCTACATTTTTTTCTCCACGTATGCTGTGCTTTTTACAATCATACATGGGCATCATGATATTATAACTATATACTTAATTTTCCCTCTGTTTTCATTTGGTTTGGGAAGCCCTTGTGACACCTCAGGCCCTCAGGCGCCGTTATGAAGATGGAACGAGTGAATGGCTGTCCAGAGAGAGGAATCCTAATGATGTCAAGACCATATTTCTGTACATTATGTAGGTTCTCAATTACAAACCTTACTTGGATATAATGCCGGACCAGTATACGTGGTGAAAAAGTGGTAAGAGGGAAATCAAGTTGAAACCTTTGAAACAAGTCCCAGCCTGTTTATCCTGTTGCCTAAATATTTTTATGATATTGTACAATCTAAAGAAATAACAGCAACGAACCCAAGTTGGAAAAGGAAAACCAAACAAAGACGGAAATGAAAATGATTGCCTTTTATTTTTTTCCCCTTAGGATCATGCCACTGTGTTGTGGATGAAAGAGATGCTAATGTTAATGGTGAATGGACCATTGAGCGACATGCTGACAAGGTACCTCACCATCCAAAGTGAAACAGGGAACCTTTGTCAAGAGTTATCACTATTCATTTTTGTTTCCCAGCATCACGGTTCTGTTTTTCTGTCTCGAGGTGGCAACACAATTCAATACATACCTTTCAAATGAACTAATCAGCCCACTTGGAAGCATCGACAGACCGCTTTTTGCCTACCCTGATCTATGTACTTCATGTTAAAAACAGCCCAAACAAAGCCAAAGTTGGCATAAGGGGCCACAGTCATGGTTAAAACTTCAAAACACCCCATGCGACCATTTTGCAGAAGTTCAAGCTATAAGGTGTACATCGCACATTTTAATCATGTACACTCAAAGGTTTTGCTACTGCCTTCAACAGAATTCAAGATTGGGCTCCTCTTCAAACTCGTTTCAGAAAAGAAGTGACTCATGAGAGCCCCACCACAGCAAACCAGGTCAACCATTTGGCACAAAATGCTCCAAGCTCAACCCAGCCCATTCGTAAGTGGAACTTCCATGACAAGACTAAGCCTCGACTACCAAAGCCTCACCATTCCAATACCATAGAAAGCTCAGGCAACACAGACTCGCATGGTCTAATACAAATGCCATGGTATTCCGGAGTTAAACCTGATCGTGAAGTGCTCGGATAGGTAATGAAAGATAAAAAGCTCAGGCCCTAAGAGCTGCTGATTCTCGTGAAATGGCAAACTTCATGCAAAAAGACCTTTCAGTAATGTCATCTGTGCATCCCTGTTAGATAACATTTCATTCAAAAAAGAAAGCCACCAAGCATGAATGACAGAAGCAGCAGAAGGGGTCATCTAGGAATGGTTTCACCAAATACAATCGACTGGAATTTTTGAAAATATATAATAAAATGATTATCTTAAAATTATCTAGTTTCTTTCCTCTGGGCTTGGACTGATCTTACCAGCTTCTGTTTCCACTTCTTCATCGACCCTTCTAATACCATTATCGTCAACCACAAGGACATCATCCATCATATCATCTTCTCCAACATCGTCTTCAACATCTTCTTCATTGTCATCACCACGTGGGATTTTAGAAGTCTTAGGTCCGTGAGCCTGTCTGTGTGTCTCCAATTCTTGATCCATGGTCTCCTGCAAATTTGCTTTATTATTTGCCTTCCATGCATTCCTAGCATTTTGCCATCTTTCAAGCTCAGCTTCTACATTTGCAAGATAGTTTTCGGTAAGTTGCTTCTGATATTCAGTCAGTTCCTCTCTTCGTCTTGCCTTCCACTCAAGAAGCTCCTGAAAAAATTCAAAGCAACAAAATAAAGGCTGCTCCATGGATCATATTATCAACAAAATCATTTTCATCCTCCAGGTACAAAACCCAAGCCATATCATTCTGATTTGTGTTCCTGTATGCAATAATACATGGAGTTCTTAAGGAATGACATTGTTCACAAAAGGAGACTCTACCTTTTCTTTCCGTTGCTCAGTTGAGGATGCATCATCTTCCAATGGTTTGGCTGGCATGTAAAAGATTGGAGGTTCTGCTTTCGTTCTACAAACCCAAGAAACAAAAATACGTCAAAGACGAATCGGCAGATAGAGAAGCAAATCTGTTATGTTCTGTAAGTCTGCACCAGTTGCAGCTTCTCATTCTTAGAAGCTAACATCACCATGCACATGAACAGAAACTTATCTTTGTTCTCAATAAAATTGGGAACATGGACACTTTTGGACCAAAAGTAGAAATAACCTGCAGAAAGAGAAACAAGAAAAAACAAGACATTAGGAAAAACAACACAGGAGAGAGAGAGAGAGAGAGAGAGAAGTATAGTGGAGAAAATAACAGCTGGAAACAGGAAAACAGCTCAACACAAAAAAGATGCAGAACATCAGCAGCATAAGCAAAGAGACAAAAAAAACCTAAATTGTATACCTTAAAAAATTGCACAGTTTATTATGGTGCTCAGCCCAGCGAAGAAACACCAATTCCAACTTCTTCTCTTCAGCCTTTGCAGCAACTCTAGCTCGAAGAGTCTGGTTAAGCAAAGATCAAAGTTTTGGTGGTAAGCTCATGGCAAAAAATAATCTATAACTTCCACAAATAACATTCTCAGGTTTTTAATGGCAAGACTTTTTCAAGTATTTTTCAGCAAAATTGTTCTTTTGGAAAAACTAAGAAGCAAATAAAAAAAAATAGGCAAAGATAAAATAAATGAGAAACTAAGAAGAAGACAATAAAAAAACTAGATAAAATTATCAGGATAACACTTTAATGATGACAAAGATTATAAAAAGCAATTTAATTTAACATGAAATTTAAATCCATGATGATATTAATGTAAAAAGTTAAAAAAAAGGAAAAAGATGGGAAAAAGTACGAAAAATATGATAAAATTATTTACACATTTCTTTTCAAAAAAACATATTTTTTTCATTTTTGTGCTAATATTTCAATATTTCCAAAGATATGGTGATATCTGTGACAATATAAGGCAAGGTAGCATAAAGAATAAAACCCACCAAATCACGCCTCCGCTTTTCAGCAAGCTCTTCACGCTCTTGCTGACGTAGTTTCTCACTTTCCTCACGAGCCCTTTCTTCAGCCTGCACAAACATGTTTCAACTAAGATACAGCAAGTTCGAAAAAGAATCATCTGTATACTACTTTGTTGAAATTTACATCTGTTACAGAAAAATTAAGGAGAAAGAAAAGTTCAACAGGACCAAACACCAAATCCTCGTTGATAGAACTAAGAAAACATGGAGTCCAAGGACAATGCAAGGTCGCAGCAAATAAAAATACCTAAGAGTCGAAATAAAGAAGCAGCTATCTACATGTTAGTTCTACAAGTTCATGTCTAGTGTGCCATGATAAATCTTGGTAAAGGAGGAGGCAAGTTCCTGGTGCATCAAACAAACCAACAGTGAATAAATTCGGCAGAATAACTCTAATCCTGTAATAAATGAAATTTACAAACACAAACAGTCAGCAGAAATACCTTTCAAAATAGGTGGCCTTACTAATATTGCATTTTTTCTAATAACAAGAACCACAATAGTATCATGTTAAGACTTCAAATTGTCACGTTCCAAAATATCAACCCACTTCGTTGCAGATAAAAATTGAAAAGAAATACAAAACTCAGTTATACACTGTTCACACTTCACATATCTTCTATGTGCTTGTCTTGACTCTTGTTTTTTGATGAATATTGAATATTGGTATCACCAATTACTTCCAACATTTTCACCAAACAGTGACCCAATGGCATCAAATATTTCCATTATCAGTAACCAACTAACCATTCTTCAGAACAATCTGTTTTGCACCTAATGACAACAAATGTTGCCATTTTACTAACCATACTTCATAACAATCTGTTTTGCACCTCAGTTTCACTAAACTCTCTGTCAACACACAAGTTTAGAAAAGTTAAAAGACTTCAGACCCCAGAAAATTCTTCTACAAAAGCGAGGAGCAAAACAATAGAATATCCATTTTGATAAGAATATGGTTGTGAACTTCATATGAGACTGTTCTCTTCTCCATAAATATTTTTTATCGATTCACCTCCTATGTAAAAAAAATAAGAACAAAAGCAGGATACATATGAAACCTTATTTTCACTAATTTTTTCAAGGATACCTTTTCAGTTTTTAATCATTGTTGATGCGCCTAATAAGATAGACTTATATTGTTGATTACAATGTATTGACGCTTTTGTTTAGAACCTGAAATGGCTGCCAACCCAAGGGTATACTTCTGAATCAGTTCAAAAAAGTAAGGGTTCTCCAGGAACCTAGAAAAGGCAGGGATATCTTTGTCGAAATCTGCTAAGGCAGGAAAATAAATAACTATTTCCCGTATTTAAATCGGCCCCACCAACATTTTTGAGAAGTTCAAAATCAGAAATCATCTATAAATTGAACACGCCCAACAAATGTTCAAGCACAAGTAAGACCATCCAAACAATGTTGGGTATCCTTCCAGTGATTTCAAAGATTCCCCCCACCCCCCAAACACACACATGCCCACATACATATGTACATCAGTACATGTGCTCATAACTTGTAGGAAAAATAAAATCCAAGGAAATTCATGCATCTAGCTAGTCAGAATAGCATATGATGCTAGCAGTTTCGCTCAGTGTTATCCGTATCGTACGATACGGACGCGTATCGTACGATACGTACCGTCCGTATCAACACTATCGATACGGTACACCTTATATTTGCGATACGCGTACGTATCGTACGCGTATCGCATGTATCGTACGATACAGTGGGTGTATCGTACGATACACCCGATACTCCCCCGTATCGCACGATACGGGGAAAAATGNTTTCTGATTTTTACTAGTTTTTTCATATTTTTTTAGATTTTTTCGGATTTTCCCTATTTTTTATAATTTTTTAATATTTTTTACAAATTTAAAAAATAATTTTACGATACGTTACGATACATTTACGATACGTTACGATACGGCGTATAGGTCGGCCCGACCGATACACGATACGATACGGCAGTGATAACATTGGTTTCGCTTCTCCAAAGTAAGCATGTCATAGATATCATTGGTCTCTCTCCATGAAAGGAATAAGAAAAAAATCTTAAGAGCACATTTGCTTTGCATTAGTTCCCCAATTTTTACATGTTCCTTTAATTCTTTGCCAGAAGCAGAAAAAAATGACAAACTGTAGTAAATAGTAATAAAAGATTTGTAGCCTATCAACTCCCATGACGTTTGAGACCATTTGAACCCATGAGCAGGAATCATATGACCCACTGATTCCCCATTCTTTGAGT
Organism: Nymphaea thermarum; assembly: GCA_011799765.1. Classification (NCBI taxonomy): domain Eukaryota; kingdom Viridiplantae; phylum Streptophyta; class Magnoliopsida; order Nymphaeales; family Nymphaeaceae; genus Nymphaea; species Nymphaea thermarum. The sequence goes on along the minus strand of JAANDH010000249.1, from coordinate 255,157 downwards.
TTGACCCAAACAAAGTGTGCTTTTAAGATAATTTATGCTTATATCCTGGCTCTTAACAAGCGAAGATGTAGTAACTCAGCTTATCATGAAACTAAAGATGCAAAGCAATTACTACTGACCCTTTTTAATGAATCCGATCTGCGCATGTATGCCTCTGTGGATGATAAATGCTTATCTTCCTCCTGGAATTTCTGAAAACAGCAACATAATCATATGAGAAAATGAGACACGAAAGAAAAGTTGACCATGAATTATAAATAAACCCATCATTGAGCATGTACCATATTCCCAATTATATTAAACAAACTTTACATGCATGATTATTATAAACTGTCTTACATTAAAAGGACTGATTCATTTCCCTGCTAAAGACCATTAGGGATGGTATAATCCTGGCTGAAAAGCTGCATGCGTAGGCTAAACAAAGTAAAATAAAGCATAAATATGGAGTAAATAAATAGCAGAAGATCTACGAAACCGTCCGGCCTAGTGGCGAAAACTGACCAGCAACCAACCATCAACGCAGGGAAAATATGTCAACAAGGCCAGGGTATCCAACCCCTGAAACCCTCGTTACAGAGTGAAGCATCTTGTATCTTCTCCAAGACAGTGATGCAAATGCAAGAAGATGAAGTTCTGAAGAAAAAATTAAGCTAAAAAAAGCTAGCAACTAAGAAACACTAATGCTTGAAAGTAATTACATCTACGATTGAAGGAAAAAAAAATGTGTTTTTTGAATTCAGATAGAGGGGGTTCAAAAAAACTCACTGTCAATGTCCCTAACAATCGGTTAAGCATTCTTTTGTTCCTATTTACTAGAGTTGGATCTTCATCCTTCGGCAAAACCCTCGGGACAGGCTCGCCCGTCGGAATGTCATTTCCCTGAAAATTCAGATGCATCTCCTGAGCAACATACCAAATCCACAAAATAGAATATATAGCAAATAGTAAAAAAGATTACCACTCTTGGGACACGCTGATTCGCGTCCCTTCTGAATCCACCAAAACCACGTCGCGCATTCTCTCTCTGCTCGTCATCCCGACCGCCCATCTGAAGATCTTCCTTCTTAGGTTCCTCCTCCTGCGTCTCCTTCGTTCTCCCCTCCTCTGCCAATTCTCCATCCTCCACCTAGGGTTTCCCAAAATGAGCACTTCCCTTCTCTTATAGTAACCGATTCACAAGTACCAGACTAGTCTAACAGCATACCTTCACAACGGCGGACAATAGACGCCGCTTCGGGGTAGGCTGATCTTCAGGGTCGATACTTTCTCCCTGCACCAATCAAAAGCAGAACCAAAACAGTGACGAGTTCATCTCCAACATAAACAACTACAACATCTACCGACCGATCTAAAGTCAAGATAATCACCTGACGGACAAACCCTCTCTGAGGTCCGGTTCGCCCGAATCCACGGCCTCCGTTAGCACCGAAGTTTCGCGGGCCAATGCCAGCGAGACCGCCTCTCCTTATTCCTCTGGGATCCCTCAATCGCTCCGTTATCTGACAAAAAGATAACAAGATCAACGCTAATAGTGGACTCAACTCAACGAGAGAGAGAGGGAGAGAATAGAACCTCCCGTTGCTGGCGATGGAGCTCCTCGATCTCCTTGCGGAGTTCCTCCGCTGTCTTCTCCATAGCGGTGGACGCCATGGCCTCCGCACCTGCGATTACTCGGCTACCTCTTCCGGGGAGACCCAAAAAATTTTATACCCTCCCTAAACCCTCCTCTCTCCTTCTCATCCGTACAGCTAAGAAGGTGCAACACGATATGAACCGTCAGATCGTGGAGATGGACGGTCCATAATAGTCAGAGGAAGGATGCCCATAGACTCCCTTGAGACTGGGAGTCCGGGATGCTAGCAGATTCATACGCTTAGAACCAGAAAAAACACTTACTCTGCACATTTTGTCGCAATAACACGCGAACGGGAAGATTCCTAATATCCTTTCAAAGGGAGTCACCATTCACGAAGTTAATTAGCAATAAATTAAAGTTGTTGCTTTTTATTGAAAACAGTTTCTACAATAACTATTTGTATATTTATGATAAGATTGCTTAGTTTTAAGTAGTATAGCTCAGTTGGTCAGGTTATGAGCTTATATTTTTGTGGGTGTACTATGCTCTTGCATGTTAAAGTGGTGGGGCGCGCACTCAAGTTGAACGATGTGTTGCTATCATTATTAATACCACGCTTCTCAGGATCTATGAGACAGGAGAAATGAGGGGGTCTTTGATCTTCATTCTGAGTGGTGCGGATGAACCTTTTTTCTCACCTGAAACATAGAATTGCTTGAATTGCTTGATTAAGACTTGTTTTCAATTAATAACTTTCTACATCAATAGTTACAACACTAAATGAACAAAGCAATAAACTCTTTATAAGTTTGGGTGCATCTTAGTGTATTTGTCTATGCATATAGGCAAACCTAAGTTTTAGTGTGGGCACTTGCTTTCGTTGACTTGTTGCCTAGATTGGTTGAATGCCTCCCACGACGTGAACCATTCAAGTAGAAGTGCCACACTTTCCTTTCAAGCAAAGTTCATGTTCAACTCTTAAGAAAGAAAAGTTACCAAGTGAACTTGAGATGGTATTTGTGCTCCTCTTCCCCTCTCTCCCCTTTTGTATTCTAATTGATTTTCCTTCTCCCTTTCGTTACTTCTCAATTGAATTTCTATAAAATGCACCAGGAGAAAAGACTGAACTAAAAATATTGTTGTTTTCTTTTTATTAGTTTAGTATCTTTTCCCATTTGGTGTTACTTCCCCCTCTCACTTTATTCATTGGTCTGGTTCTCTTACACCTCTTCTTCTGACTTGATGGAGAGAATGTAAGGGTCATTAGACATGTTGTGGCTATTGTAGGCAACTGCAGACACAAGTCTACAAAATATGTCTTATTTACAAACTTTATTATTTTACTTGTTTATGTATGAGTGTCCCTTCAAGTTTGAAACTTAAATTGATAGCTCTCTTTAGCTAGAAATTTGTGGTTTTACCATTTCCAATTGTTATAGTGTAAGAGGGTGAGAGAGCGAATGAGAAATCAGGGTTGTCATATTTTCAGTAGTTGAACTTCAAATATCCTACTTGATCAAGGCCAATATAGTTGTGAAAAGTTTTGATTAAAATGATAGATACAAAAAGAACAAACCAACAAAAGGAGGATCATAAAAGACTATCTATAGACAATAAACCCAAAAATTGATTACACCAAAACCTTTGAGGTAAGAGGCATATAGAGGAGGTGCACCATTCCATCTTTTTAAGCTGACTAATAGGAAGTAGCAGAAGATTAATAGTCTCAACAATTGGGTAGAAACTAACAAACCTAATGTAGATGCTGAGGGTGGATGTAACAATGTCTGTCATAATTCAAAAACTATTTTCTTCTTTCAAACAAATGTAAGAACAACTTAGCAATAAGGAAGCAAGTTCTTCCTCCACTTCCTATCTAATTGTTATAGTTTTAATCTCATGCAGCTATTAATATGTAATTGTGTAACCCAGTTTGAGAAATGGACTTAATCCATTCTAACAGTCAAAGAATAGAGTCCTATATCATGTTGCTATACAAGGTAGAAAGAAAATGTGTCTACAACATTGAAACAATATTTGAAAATTTTGGAAAGAAAGTTAGTCTCCATGTGAATGTAGCAAAGTCCTCTGTAATTCCTTTTAGCCTGACTTTCAATAATGCACTTGCTCCATTCTAATGGTGGAAGAATTTAGCTATCATATCATATTGGTATCCAAGGCGGAAAGAAAATCTATTGCCATATTTGAAGAATTTGAAAAGAAGGTTGGTCTTCATATGAATGCAATAAAACTTCTATAATTCTTCTAGCCCCGATGTGTGCATCATAGCAGGCCAAACTAGTGGAATAATGAAAGTCTGGTCATTAGTTCGATTCTTGTGGGTGCTACTCATTTGTATTATAAACAATGAATTTATGATACTCTAGTCGATAAGTATATCACACTCTACCCATGCCTCAAAGTAACCTTAGACCCCAAAAGCAAGGGAAAATAGGGAGGAGCTTTAGCTTATCCGAGGTATCATTTCCACGTCCCCTCCAACACCCACCCCAATCCCAAAAAAAAAACTTCTCTTTACAATTCATTTTCATGTTAATGAATAAAGTTGTAACAGTTTGGCACAAGTTTTCCCATCATTTGCCTAGGACTTCTACTTTTTACAAGGAAGCTAAAAGCTTATTCCTGTAGCAGTTTTGTATCTAAAAAGGATAGAAAGCTAGCTCGGTGGAAAAAAAAAAAATCTCCTCTCTATTTCAAGAAGAACATCCTTAATTAAATATATTCAATCAAGTGGTTGGGTACAAGATGATTTGTTTTTTGTTTCAAGCAAAAATAATAAGAATAATTGATGTGGCTCATTGTCATTTTTTTTGGGAAGACATTGATTATAGTTACAAGATTCATTTGATTAGTCGGCACTCTTTGTGTAAGCTTGTAGTGCATGGGAGAATTGGTCTATTAAATTTGTACTAGTTCAATGTGACACCGATGATTTTTCTGGCATTTAAGGTTTCCCATTGTTAATCAGGTTGGTATAGCATTACCAATAAAAAATACTTTGTTTGAAATAGTTTCTGATCAAAGCTAAAACTTCTTGGATCTGAGAGGAATATGTTTGGGCAAGGAAGAAATTGGCTACATAGTTTAATGGGTTGTTGGGAATGGTAAATCTACAAGGCTTTGGGATGACAACTAAGGATGAGGCATAATTTTTTATTTACTAATAGGAGGAGATGTGGAAGTATGCATACATATGATGGGGAAATCATTTCAACAAGTGAATTGAATATTTGCAGGAGACCGAAAATAGCTCATTATCTCCTTAGATCAACATATTGTAAATTTTTTCCATCTAAGCTAGACATAGGATGTCATAGTCTAGGGCAATGAGAATGATTGTAATATGAGATATATATATATATATATCAAATGTTAGCAGTCTACCAATGAATGTCAAATATAACATCCAACAGACTCTTGATATGACTCCAGATCTCCATATCAGCTACCATCTTATCTATAGGCCATACATACTATACATAAATAAATAAATAAATAAATATATATATATATATATATATATGGTTGCAACACTTGGGAATCCACCTTGCAAATAGATATGGTTCTTGTAAAGCAGATGCAGAATCTGCTACACCTATTTTCAATAATTGTAGTGCTACAAAATATGCATGGAGACTATTTGGATATAAATTTGATACGAGTCAGTTAAATATCTATGTGCTAGTAGTGAGGTAGAATGTTCAATCTAAAGTGGTTGAATTGTGCCTATAAACTATCATTGGCAATGGTAGTGTTGGTGGGTTGGTGGATCTGAAAGAGTAGAAACTATAACTGTCATGATGGATTTGGAAGACTATAAACTATCGCCATCATAATAGCCATGATGCTACAAGTGGAACTTGTAAATGGCTTTGTGGAATGGTATATGTAATAGGGTTTGCAACTCAAAATGGGGAGAGAATCATAAGTTGTTGATTATTGAATGGATTGGAAAAGGAGTTAGGTCATACCCTTGGCCTTCTTTTAGAAGGTGAAATGATTGATTTTTTCTGCCAGCATAATGGTGGGTTATATCCAAAAGGTTGTGATTGTTGTTTTTACTTCTAATAAACAATATGCTTATGTGATAGTTAGATATATGCCTAATGCATGTGTTATAGCCGATGATTTGCTAGAAAAGATTCTAACAATGGTCTCTCATTTGAATGGGAATGTTGGTTTGATTGGAGGCCCTTTCAAATGGAAACAATCTTTTGGATGTGTGGTGGGAGAGGCATGAGAAAATTTTAGGTTTGGCCAAAAAAATGGACATACCATGTTGCATGAGTCTCAGATGAGATATTATTAAGCTACTAAATATTCATATCATTACTATATATGCTAAAAATGAGGCTGGATACCTAGGTTCTTACTTCTTACATCAGGATCCATCTCTCTAAGTGTTATTTTTTCTTGTGTACTATTTGTTTTGAGTTGTATTTATACAACATTCTTTATTTAATTCATTCTTTATGAAAGGGTAGGGAGCCCATCTCCCAATAGAGTTGCATCAGAAGAATAGAGTCCTCACCTTCGGTGACAAGTAGCTAGCTGGTATTTAGGAGGACACACTAATTTCCAGCCATATTCTCCTTCACAATTCCCCTCCTTATTTAGTTTAAGCTTTAGAAAGTTCTCTTTGCAGGAACTGCAAATCAAGGCTTTTGTATTCGTAATTGAAGGTTTACCTATACGATTCGTGACTTTTCCAAATTACCAAAGATTCCATATTATTATTATCCCTATCCCCCTGGTGTTGGGATTTTGACATTCGAGCTCCTAGTTGTCACCTTGACACCTTTCAAGTACCTTAGAGTTCTACAAATCAATTGATTTATCTCTCCATCTTTTCAAGGTGGAAGGTCCATATTTCACATTTATAATTGAACAATATAAGCTATGAAGAGGTTGCTTTTTCTTCCTTCCACTTAAGTATAGTTGATAAACTCAAGACTTGAACTCAGATCGGCTAAAGACTCATTTAGTCAAAGAGTTGACTCGGTGACTGGTCTCGATTAGATCATAAATTTTTGCAATGCATTTTTTTCTATAAATAGATTAAGAAGGTATACCTCATAAAAGTTGATTTGTTATGCAACTCTAGGGCTAGTTGAGGGAATAAAATCCAAAGGGATGCATAATGACTCCTCTATCCCCATAGGTCTAGGTTAAGTCGAGGAATTTGAATCTAAAAAACTTTTATAAATTTTAAGAAAATTGACTCTTGAAGAAGTTGAATAATTAAAATGAGATTTCTTTTTGGAAGATTGAAATGTTATGAACATAACTTTTTAAGTTTGAGGAGCCTATGCTACAAGGAAGTGCTTCATTAATTTTTGTAGATAATTGCAAGACCTAGTTCCTTGATCCTTCTTATTTGCTGTTAAATTGAAAAAATAAATGTAAAAAAAAAAAAATCACAAATGCACAATATTCATATTTCCTTCTTTAGATCATAATATTAACTTTAAGATATAGAATTTATAAGATATTACACGCTCCTTTTCTTTTGTTTTTATTTCTATTTGTTCGTCTATCAACAATTAATGCATGTTGAGCACAAAGATGAATTTTTGGAGAAAACACTCACATTTTATAAGCTATAGGATTAAATCTATGAAGTATAAGCATATAAGCCATATCTAGGCATGCATATTTTTGGGTGTTCCATTAATGGTTGCTAGTATACTCTCACAAACCTAAGGATATATGTTTTTGTGTTTAAGATCAGAAGCGATCTTCTCAGAGATTTTTTTTTTTAAATGTTGTTATTTAAAATGCTAAAAACATATAGTGCTACCTAGCTAAATCAAGCATGTCTCAAATATTAGTTGTTTAGTTTGCAGTTGGCTGGAATATACAAGCCAATAACTACACTTTGAATTTTAGTTATTGAATTGAATGAATGAAATGAACAAACAATTCTAATAAAAGAAGAAACATATGCCTCCTACATGATGATGAAGTCTTAATATATAAAGAGACAAAACAATGCAAATATTATATTTTGATTGGTGTTACACTTCCATTCACATAGTGAGAAAGGTTTTCTTTTGCCTTCCTTGTAGAGGAAGGAAGACACTTGTTTACCATAAACCGTAACGTTAAAAGCACAAATGGAAAGATAAGAACACCACTGAAGTTTAGCAAAACCAAGACCAATATAGTTGCGTGCTGAGTAGATCATTTCTTTAGTTAAGTAAAATCAAAATCTGTTTTAAGGAAACTTCAATTAAAGCGATGTTTTCTTAGTGGAAGAAATTCACATGTCTCTTAGTGGAAGAAATTCACCCATCCTTTCTACCTCTTCTCTTGTTTTGCTATCTCCATCCTTTGTTGTTTTCTTCTTTTCTTGTAGTGTTAGAATATCTTGTTAGATACCTTTGATTAATATGATTAGAGTGAGAAAAAGTCTTCTCATGGTCTATAGACAGCTCAAAAACCAAATACATATATATTCCAAATCAACGAGCGATTAATGAGATAACTGGAAAATGACACTATTCATTATGTTTCATGTCAGCATCATCATAATGTATTGCAGTCCAGGTGAGCAGAAGAGACCTACTGCCCAACAAAGAGCTGGAGCTCTTGATCAACTCCTTCTATCCTAGGGCACCTGCTTTAGGTGCTGCAGGCCGCTACTTTAATTGCCCTTCAACTTGTACATCAGTGACCCTTTTTTACAACATAGGAGGTTGATGCCTCTAACCCTCAAATTAGGAATGACAAAATATTTGATTTGGATCGGATATCCGACCAAACCAATTCGGAAAAATCGGATATGGAAATAAAAAATAATATCAAATGGAGAAATCCGATCAGAGTTAGATTTCAAAAATGACATTCAATCAGGTTCAGATTCATATTCTAATTTATATAAATATCTGATCATATTCGAACAGGAGTTCAGATCGGATTTATTTTTAAACAAATATCCTATGTCTCATGCTTGTACATTTTGAAAATCGAACCAAATTCAATTCAAATTCCAATCCAGATTCAAATATGAATGTAAAAATCGGATTGAGATTGTGAAATCAGATTTCAGATTTAGATATGACTTTTTCTTGTTCGAATTCAAATCCCAATATGTGAATATTTGAAAAATTGGATATGGTTAAGAATATGTCAGATTCGAATCCAATCCATTGATGTCCATACTCAAAATGGAAACTGGCCGTCTACCAACCTCCACTTCAAGTTGTTGTGCCAACCCTCTCGGCGACTATCCTCATGTATTACAAACATGGAAAATGTTTAATGGATGTCCATTTTAGGGGTGCCTTTTCCCATTCGATTGTTAAACTCTTGATAGTTTGACTTGTTTCAAACTCGTCAAGTCATTCTGTGTGGATCTTTTTTAACATTTGGAAGAAGAATTCCTTGACTCAAGAAAATAAGCAATAATTTCCAGCAAGTGAAGAAGAAAGCATTGCAAGTATTTCAGCCATTACAAATGTGGGGCAGCAAATGTCTATAGTTGTGCCGTCAAACATGGAACAAAATGCCAGACCTTATAATTTCACCCATCATTACGAACTCATTTTGGAAAGTAGATGGAAATCCTTGTTCAACTGATTGGAGGATTAAATCCAATTTTAATCCAGGTGATCTGAAAGTTTCCTAAAAGTGAAAACTGAAAACAAATACCGTTTTGGATAGCAGCCATGAACATTTGGGGTTTGAATAAGCAACAAAGATCACATGATAAAAACAAGTTATCTTGTAAGTTTTTGATTCTTAAAACATAGTGCATAACTCAGTTTTTGAAGATAAAAAAAAACATAGTAATTTTCTTATAAAAAATGCATTTCATTTTGTGTTTTTTAATAAAAAAAACTGTTCAACCATACTGGTAAAGTGTGATTTTTATAAATTATATTTATTGAGCATAAGCTTGGACGGATATTTTGTGACATGTTTGTGTTTGACTACCAGCGGAGGTCACGAGGGCTTTTCCCGCTTGGGTGGTCCAGAGGTTTCTCGTCGTAAACTACCAGAAAAGGAATTGTTTGTGGCACGAGAAAATGCCAAACATTTCAAAAAAGTCTCACGCAGATATTTCGAGAGAAGACAGACTTGTGTGGTTGGACTCGGACACGTTCAATGCACAACCCGATCCATCAACACCCTCGCCTTCTCCAATCTCCCCCACAGACCGATGACGACGACGACGACGACGATAACCATGGAAACACAAAAAACAAAAATATCTGCATTTTTTCCCCCCGGAAAAAGAAGGGCCAAAAGGAAAAGGAAGAAGGAGAAGCCCCATTGGAAGAAGGTCAATTGACCACTCTCTCTTTCTCTCTCCTTCCTTCTCTCTCTCTCTCTCTTTTCCCCCATGGTTTCCCACTGCTTCATCTCGTGGAGCCCCAACCCTAGCTTGTGGAGGTGGCGCTCCGTCTTCCTACGCTCCCCTCTCGATGTCCATCCCTCTCCTACTTTTACTTCCTCCATTGTATGTTTCCGCGAGGACGATGATTCCCCTCTCTCCGACAACCCCTTCCCGGCCGACGTCGGCATCCTCGTCCCCCGGGCGCTCTCCGGTCTCAAGTACGGTCCATGGGCCGTTGGCATGGTCCGGAGTCTCGGTCGGCCGCCACTTAAACCCTCCACCGGCGGACCCGGCAGCGGCGGAGCTGATGACGGGCGGGGCGGTGGCGGTGGAGGTGGGGGAGACGACGAGGGGGATGGATGCGGAGACGATGACGCTGGCGGCGAGGACGCCTATCTCCTGCCGATGCTTACCGTCGCGCTGGCGTCCGTGCACATGGGGTACTGTGTGGGCGTCTGGGCAAGGGACGAGGCCCTCGATGTTAGGTTTCTGAGGACGGGAGTCGGGCTCTTCTGTCTGCTCCTGGTTTCCGCGCTTCGGCTTAAATGGTAACTACCTAACATCCCATTGTGGGCCGTTTTGTGTTTGCGATTAGTTCAATTCTGTCACGGCAGTCGCGAATTTTCTGTTTGGTTGCTAGATTTTCTCTTCTTCTAGGTGGCTTCTTTTCTTCCTTCTCTTCTTTCGCACTCAGAAAACAAGGACCTTGTTGTCGAATTGATATATAGTTCAAATCAATTCTGTCACTAGGAATGGAAATATTTGTCTGAGACTTTGTGGTAAAAACTCTAGGAAGTTAGTACGGTGAAGTGTTTTGGGATAGCAAGTATTTTAAGTTCCGAAATATGCCGAGTGTTGCGCCTGTATATGTGTTTACAGTTGAAGTTAATCTCTGGTAGGTTCACCAGGAGACCATGGCAGAAAATGAGTAGTAGTGTCTCAATTGGTTAACGAATACATACAGTGAAAGAAACGGAACCAACTTTCTTCGTTCAGCAACTGTCAACAGTATCATTTGTTTCGTGTTGTGGAGTCGATAACTAATACTCAAGGAATCTCCGTGGGGTGCTATAGTTCTAGAAAGTAGATTTTTTCAGCAAGACTAAACGATTTGGGTTCTTGACAGTAGGTTGATTTAGTAAATTTTTTCACTTTATCAGCAAACTACAGGATTCGTGTTCATCCATTAATAAAGAAGAGATTACACTAAGCTTTACAACGTCAGTTGACAGTCATGAGAACTACATGCCACATGGATATAAATATTTTGAAACGTTTAGTAGGCAACGTTCTCAAATAAGTGCGATCAGAATATCTTGTTTGTTGGACAATGGGGACTATTTTACTCATGGAACCATTTATTTGGGATCTCCAAGCGCTTCTGTCCTCAGGCTAGTGCATGTACCAGTTTCAGCATTCAGGCAAAGATTTCAAACACTTTACATCCAGCTTCTGTCCTCCAGCTAGTGCACATACCAGTTTCAGCATTCAGGCAAAGGTTTCAAACTCTTTAACATTCAGAATTCCTGCAACTTGGAGGTCATGACCGTTTCAAGCACATTTTCTTGCAAATTTACAAATGCCAAGACATGCCAAAGTCTAGGTTAGATGATGCTTAGCTAAAGGGAATTTTTATACACAAAAGACAGTCTAATGGGTGACAAAGATGTAAGCCTTCTTGGAGAACTGTACTGTTAAAATGGGTTATTCTCTTCAAGGTTTACGGTCGACAAAATAACTGCAGTGATCAAGGATGGCATCAATGAAGTAAGTCTGCAGAACAACTCTGTTTTTCTAAAGTGGTTATATATTCTGATTGGGCATTTTTTTCCCCTGACATAGAAAGATGGATGATAGTGATCACCAAAATCAGTGCATGCATATAAATATGTATGAAATGACTCTGGGAACACTCAATAAAATTTCCAGGATTGAATTACTGATTGTTGTATGTGGTGCACAAAAAGAGAGAGTCGGAGAAATAATTGCAGGATGATATGTTCTAATGCCATTGACCTTGTAGACTTAGCAGCTGAAGGGTGAAATTTCTGTTTCCTGCAGTTACTGATAGACTGGAATAGATCATGGTGGGTTTAGTGAATAAATGTTTTTTTACTTAATAATCGATCATGGACTAAGCAAATCGTATTCTTCTACTGGAATTTATCGAAATCATTTTGGTTCTCAAGTATCTGAATTGAAAACTTTAATAATGTTTTTCTACAGGTGTCCTAGTTTTATTCTTTGCTCGTTAGCATTGTGCTAGGCTTGCATTACATGAGAAGAAGGGGGCTGAAGGTTTATTTTGCAATAGTAATGTGCCATATGGCACACTACTTTAAGATTTGTAGTAATGGTGTGGTAAATGATATTTTATTTTCTTCTTTGTATTTCATTATTGTTCAGGCCTTTCATGTTGGTTAATTGTTCAATTTGTTTATTTGACATGTCTATGTTCTTGTAGTTAGTTTTGCGAATGGAACCTATTTTTAAGAAGAAGCATGAATTGGGAGAAAAAGGTGAAATATGCTAGTATAATAATATACTTTTAACTACATAAGGAAGAGCACATTGATTGGTAAAATTGTACCTTAAGTTCTGTATCATATGCAAAACATTCTCATAAAACTGTTTGTGAAATATGTTTTTCACTTTTTCTATTTATTTGATCAGTCATTAGTCATAGTTTTAGCCACAAGTTTCTTAAGTGCTACAATATGTTTGGGCCCTTAGGTAGTCAAAAGCACATGTTTAGCCACTTACGCTGACTAGGTTGGGCCACCTAGGTGCTCAAGTGGAAAAAAATGTTGTAAAATTCTTTTTGTTCTTCTAGTTTTTCCTTCCATTATCCCTTTTCTTCCTTCCCATCTTGCTTTTCTTTTTCTTTTTCTTCTTCTTCCTCTTCCTCCTCTTTCTCTTTCATTTACTGTTTCTGGCCTGTCTTGACCCTGCCTAGATGTCATCTAGTCCTTTTTGAACGTCTACTGCTTAGGCTCGCCTAGTGCTTTTGACTGCTAAGTTGGTGTGTATATATATATATATATATATATATATATATATATATAGAGAGAGAGAGAGAGAGAGAGAGAGAGAGAGAGAGAGAGAGAGAGAGAGAGAGAGAGAGATCCAATTGTGACATAATCTTCTTTCTGCATCCACGAAAGAACCTGTGCTTTTCAGAATCTATTTTGCTAATTTTTCTGGAAAGAGATAGATAATCATTTAATTGTCGCTCTCTCTGTACTAATTAAGACATCTGTAAATGGTTTATGGGGTTGGAGAGAGCATCATAGTGGTGCATACCAGGTCACATTTCAAATACTTTGTTGGTGTCGTGCTGGTTAAAGGTTTTAAAAATTTCAAATATTTTTACTCTTTTTTTCTTAGTCATTATATACTTGTTATACTTTTACTGTTTTTTAGTTTTTTACCATGAGGAATATGCTACTTGCACGTTTTACAATTATCCCTACACACATTTGTGACTTGACAGGATATCTCATGGTCTGCTGGGGATTTGTAAATAGTGAGCACACTTACACAGATCTGTAATCTGTTGCATTAGTGGACAATTATTCTCTCTTAATGTCATTGTCGTTCTGCGGAGGTTTGCTACATTATTGATGAATCGAGCTATTCCTGTAAGGGGATTGATTTTGAAATATTTATAAATATTTAAGTTGCATTTGTATCTATGAGGAGACGTTGAGAAAATGATCATTATCCTAGAGAGATTCTCTTGCTGTTGGTCTTTGTAATACTCAAAACTTACGCATGATCTGCATTTCTGACAAACTCCTGTTTTTCAGTTGGTTCTTTACAAGATTTCTCCGTTCGTGTTAAACCATTTTTTCTTTTTTTTCCTTTCACTGAAGCCAATCAGGTTTGGATGCTTATATTCTTGGATTAGGGGCATCTGCAGGAGTGATGATATGGACAGGTTTCTCTCTCTCTCTCTCTCTCTCTCTCTCTCTCTCTCTCTCTCTCTCTCTCTCTTTTTCTCTATCTCTCTCTCTCTCGCCCGCGCGCTCTCATCTAGTCATATTCATATGCTTGTGAATATTATTTGCAGGAGAGAGGTGCTTTGTGAAGAAAGAATCGACGTCTGCTGGTTTTGTTTCTTTACTAGCTGCTTCGATGTCTTTGATATTCTCAGCTGCTCTCTATAACAATGTATGATTTGCAAACTCCAAAGTTGTACAGACATATCATTCATGTGGATCTTGGTGGCGTTGGTGGCCTGTATGTACAGTTGACTGGTATTTGCTGCTTATCATCTTAGCGGGTCAAAATTCACTGTCATCCACAAATGCTCACAGAGCATCTTCTTAATAGGATCTTGTCAAAATAGAAGGGACAGATACTGTTCCAGCATACATAATTTGGAACAAGTAGAACATGAGATGACAGTAAATCGGGCATTATCTGTACATGTACCCGATGGCTATCTTAATCCTTAAATGTTCTTTGTACTTTTTGTAACAGTTTAGTGTAACGCACCGGCTGCTTGATGTTATGAATTGCAAGAACAATTTTACAGTTTGAGGCAAATATCTTTCTTGAAGACCAGTTACATTGCTCTTAATAAAGGCCTTTCCTTCATAGCTTTCTGTAACGAATGATGAATTTCTAGTTTAGTTCGTTCTTTGTCTGGGCATCATTTGCACACTAAACTTTCATCTGGGAGTATATCTTGATTTTCAGGAGCAGAAGTGGAGATTTGAAAGTTGGTGACCCATAAAAGTTCAACGAAAAGAAATCAGAAGAAGACTTTCCCAGGTTCGATCTTGTGTAGGCATAAATCGGTTCCTGCATTTAACAGGGACTCGTTTGCATTCATGGCTTTCTTTTTATGATGTTTATGCAATACTGGCAGCCGTAGCTGCAGCAGTCGATGGACCTACCCCATGACAGGGGGGAGGATGGGTCCTCCTTTTCACCGTCACAGCCCAGGAACCCTCATGAAAAACCAGAACACCTCTTTAGGATTCTCATTCTAGCATTATGCAAGACTTCTGTCGAGGGATATGTATATAGAGAACATGGATCTCACACTGGGATGAGTACATGGATGAAAAACATTAGAGATCCCAAAATAGCCTTTGCCATGTCATTATCTAGAGAAAACAAAACCAAAACTTCAGGCGTTTGTTGAGGAAGAAGGGCTGTCTTACACTGGATTGGCTTCAACTTCAACACTCCGAACCGAGGACAAGGGAGAGAGTACCTCACACAACGGGAGGGTACGGTGAAGACCATGGCACCTACAAGCACGTTTCTATTGAAAGGACTTGCTTTTGAGTCTAGTTCTAGTTGTGAAGCTACGAATTCTAGTGGCCCACAACTAAAACTACCTATGGTATGGAAGTGGACATCGATGTGCAAAGCAACTTAAAAAATTGAATCTTTGCTAGGGAACCATGCTTTTTTTACATGCTCCTTACACAAAATCTTCAGCTACGGTCTCAAGTTGCAGACTGTCACCTCTGCCTACTTACACGTACTCTAAAAAGAAAGATTATTTAACAATTACTAGATGCATCGTGCCAATATTATCGTTATGGCAGCTCTTTTGTCTTTGTTGTGGGGCTATTGCAGCATCACAGTACCTTGCTATAACTAGGTTAGACATCACCTTTACCATCAATTATGTTTTGCCAATATACATGCAAAATCCTACTATTGAGCATTGGACAACCATGAAATGTATCTTTGATCTATCAAGCACGCCTTGGCGTATGTGCTTCTTATTTGAACCCACCACAATTTTCAGTTGAATGCATATTCCCAAGCAGATTGGTGCAGTTGTCTCAATGAATGGCATTGAACAAGAGCAGATGCAATCCTAATTTCTTGGACTAAACTTTATTAGAAGCTCTAGCAAGCAAACTGCCATGGCCTGATCGTCCATTGAAGCTCAGTACTGTGCAATTGCTAATACCACTGCTGAGCTTTTATGGTTATGCTATTTACTTATGGATCTCAACATTTGTCCTCCTAAAGTAATTCAGAAAGTATGGCATGATAACATTAGTTCTATTTATATGACGAAGCAGTCCTAATCAGAAAAGGAACAATGAATTGGACATTCACTTTATTCGAGATATTGTTGCACAACTAGACGTACACACCCACACACATCTTCCAATTGTGAAGTGAGTGAATAAAAGCTCGCGGCGTTGAATGAGGACCAAACTTGAAATAATTTTGGTACATGGTATAAAGAAATATGACGTACAAATTTGAAGTTATGACACGACCAAATTTCACGACTTTCTAAAGTTTTACAACTTTATGCATTATGTCGGTGTGGTGCCTTTTGTTTATGAAAGTTTTAACAATGACTTATGGCTTTCTTACCGACAAATTTTTTAAGTTTTAGTCATCTATAAACTATCTGACATTTGACAACATTGACTTTTGTTCTATATAATGAATGATGATTCTAGGTATGTAGTCACCTAGCCATTTAAACATAACTGTTGATGATAGTTGAATAACCATCGATGGATTGAGAGAAAAACAATAAAAAAAATGTAAACTAATGGTAGATGACAAAAATACCCATTATCTTTTTCTGTTTGTTTTTCAATATATAAGAGAAAGCTGACAAAGTGAGAATTCATTCAATACAATAACAGTGGCAAGGCCTCATCAAACAACAAGTAAAGAAAGAGAAGGAAAAAGTGGCAAAAGAAAAAAATAACAAAGAAAGCATGCAGAAATAGAAATCTTAGCATGAACACAAAAACAAGAGAGAGAGAGAGAGAGAGAGAGAGAGAGAGAGAGAGAGAGAGAGACGCAGAGACTTTCTTGATACTCACCAAAATTGCCATGTATTCATAACGCACAATCACTGGTATTGAGACATATTCAGCAGTAGATGAGGAAGGTTTCCGGACGAGTAATCCTGAGTTTCAATACTCGGTCAACGAGATCCCCAAATTAGAGGGCCATATTTCAAACTCCGAAAGAACGTAAACGAATACATCGATCTCTAGACTTGTTTTCTTCTGTTCTATTCCCGCACCGAATAACATAGCCTGCAACCCTTGCCTTTTTATTCTACAGGAAGAATCAACTTCTACTGCTATCCACATCATTCGAAATCGCTTTCACCCATATCTAATCAGAATCATATCGTCCATGGATCTGTTTGCGAGATGCTTAATGGTGAAGGCCTCTGCACCTCAATATTCTTTAGCGATCTATTGCCAGACCTTCTCTTCCACAGACTGCTGTCACTACCTTCCAGCACCACAGGCCCTGAACTGGGCACCGGCTGATCGGCCATAACACTCGATGCAGGGCTGTCCTCAGTTTGCTTCGCATCAAATTCCTCGGCGGTCGCTTTCTTGCGGGACTTCTTGCGGGCAGTTTTCCTGTTTCCCGTTGACTTCTTCCACGGCCACATGCCGGAAAACATCATCTTGAGGTTCATAAGAGGGCCACCTTTCTCATGACCATCAGCACTTGGCGTTGGCTTTGAGGGTATAGAAGCACAACGTTGGAAAACAGGTGGGCACTTGACCTGGCCCATGCAGCCTACTTGAGGTGACGTAGGCTCAGCGCCGGCCAGCCCTCTGCCGGCAGACTGAAAGATCTGCATTCTTCCGGCGGTTTGCTTGGTATCCGTTTGAGAGACGACGAATAGCGACCGGAGCTGAACAATTGGCGAGAGCGTAACGTCGCTGGAATATGTATCGCTGGTGATGCTCACTGCAGGTGCTGCGTCAAACGTGGATCTGGTGCACTCCTCTTTGCAACTGCCATGAAAGAGATGTCGAGGCCGAGAGGGAGACATCAGACGCATTCACAAATCACAAGGTACCAACGGAGCGTGTTTTGGGTATCAGTTTGCAAGTTATAGTTGCATGGTGGGAGGGATGAAACTCTTTCTACCTTTCGAGAAATGAACGAGGAGACTGCAAATCCTTGTGAGGGACTGAATTCTTTTTCTTCTTTGCATGGGAAGAAGGGAAGTTGTTGGGGAGAAGAAATCTTTTGGGGAGCAGGTAACTGATTTATGGCTGACAATCTTGTGGGGATCGGAGTCCCAGTTTGCACTTTAGATGATCCAATTAAAGATGGTGGTAACAGATGCTTCTCCAAACAAATCTTTTTTTTCCTTAAAAGAATTTCAACAGGTCACCAATCCATTGATCCCCAGAATGGATGAGAAATTTGATGCTTTTTAAGGTCTTCCCTTTTGCGCTTGACTCGCCTGTATCATCATGAGTCCTGCTTGTATTATTGTGCTTCCGACAACTGATGCTTTTCCAAACAAATCTTTTTTTTCCTTAAACAATTTCAACAGGTCACCAATCCATTGATCCCCAGAATGGACGTGAAATTTGATGCGTATTAAGGTCTTCTCTTGCCCTTTGACTCGCCTGTATCATCATGAGTCCTGCTCGTAGTCTTGTGCTTCCGACGGATTAAAAGGCGCTTCAAATTTTCGTAACTGGTGCATAGACTTTAGTCTTCATGTTAATTTGAGGAAAATAAAGTTTCCTATGGGGGTGCTTTGTCGCTAAATCACAACTATGCTTTGCCTTATTGGTCAGTCTAGCTGGTTGATGAAAGTTTGATAGTGAGTTCAATTCTTGTGCGTGTGTTACTCATTTGCACCATAAATGGTGGATAAATGATATTTTAGTTGACTTGTGAACTGCTTTTCACCCAAGTCCTGAAACAGTCATGGAGTTGGTGTAGAGAAAGAAAGGAAGAAAGGCTTTGACCTGTTCAAAATTATCTTTAGCAAGTGAAATTAACTTGGAGCAAACTTTACTAGGGCATTTAATAAAAAGGATCCATTGTGTTTTTAAATACATATTCTTGTATGTTTAAAATTACCATATAATTGTATCCCATATTTTATTGTTATTTTTAAAAAATGATACTTATATCATGTTTACTAGAATAAACATGCATGATGTTCTACATTCATGTGTTCTATGCATACATATTTCAAGAATATAGTGTTTTTTTTTGCCAAACGCGTCCTTTATATAATCTATCTAAATTGTTTGACTTGGAGGAGATCGAAAGGTTGTATCAAAATGCCTTTGATTACTATTTTTTTTGAAATTTGCAAATAGTTGCATATGTTAAATTATAAATAACTACCTAAATTCATAAAATTGTAATTTACGAACACACATTTCTTGAATGCATTCAAACATATCGAAAAAGACTGCTTCACCATTAATAAAAAGTACTTTTAGATACACAGTTGTTTATTATTCAGAGTTTTGTTTGTTTGTTATGTTTAACTTCCCCTTTTCTTTCTGTTATTGTAAAGGCAAAAGACGAAAAGAGGAAAATATAGGCAAAAGACAAAAAGAGGAAAATATCAAAATATTAAAAGAAAAATAAACTTTTTCTAAGTGTCTTTTAATGGTTTTCGTTGATAGATTATATGCATTTGCGAATTATTTTGCAATAGTAGGGTTATTTATATTGTGTAAAAAAAACTTTCAATTATTTATAAACATGCATGCGAAACATTGGGCCGTTATTTGTAACATTTTTTCAATTGTTTCTTCCCTGCCACGACGAGGATTCTATGTTACTTTTCCCCCTACCTTCTTTCCATGTTGCAAATAAGGTTATAAATATGCTTAAGCATGTATTTAGAGTAGACCTGGGCACCAGGCCAGGTTCTGGCTGCACTACTTGTGGCTCATGGGCTGGCCTGACCTGTTAACATTCTAGGCCGAGCTTCGCTGGGTCTAGTACTAGGGCGCAAACCCGCTAACATTACAACTCATGAACACTTTTTTTTTTTCATTTTGCCCCTTTTCCCTCTCTCTCTCTATACACACACACACACACACACACACACAAACACTGGTACCGGAGTGCAAAAACTCATACTAAAATAGAGAAGGCAAGATTTAACGTGGTTCGACCTTTAGGTCTCTATCCACGGAAGAATTTGTTCTATAGCTTATTATTTTCTCAAGTCAAGAGATTTCATTATATAGTCAGTTTACACATTTATCAGCTCCCCAATTTTTGGGATTCACTTGATTTAAACAATCACGGGTCATTTTGTGGAATAGTTACCAAATTGGGACTGTTTTTTTCATCGTCAATCTTTCCTTCAATGGCACAGACGTTATCTTCAGCGACAATATTGGATCTGATTTTTTTTTGCCGAGTTTGTTGTCGTGTGCCTTATTATCCCCCCGCAAGATGAACGCTCGAGACAGTGTGTTTAGCTTGAAGTGGAGGTTTTCAAAAGCGGTTTGAGCGAGATGCTTTGTAAGAATGTCAGCCAGCTGATCAGTACGAGGAATATAGTGAACTTCAAGATGATTCTTCGCAATATGATCCCGAACGAAATGGACGTCGATCTCAATGTTCTTGCTTCTATTATGAAACACAGGATTTGCAGAGAGGGAGGCTGCACTTATATTATCACACCATAAACGTGGAATGTGTGGCATGATGATGTGCAATTCTTGAAGTAAATAGGTGAGCCAAAACACCTCATAGGAACAAGAAGCTAAAGCACAATATTCTGTCTCGGTACTGGATCAAGCAACAGTAGGCTATTTGCGAACAGACCATGAGACAAGAGACGAACCCATGAAGATAGCAAATCCTCTAGTAGACTTTCGATCATCAACATATCCAGCCCAGTCTGCATCAGTATGAGCATCAATTTGAAAACTGGTGGCTGGTTTTAAGAGAAGACCTGAGCATAACGTTGCCTTAACATAACGTAAAATACGATTGACCACAGTCAAGTGGACTGTAGTGGGATCCTGCATGCATTGACAAACTTTGTTAACAACAAAGGAGAGATAAGATTGTGTAAGAGTGAGATATTGCATGGCACCAATAAGTTGTCGATAGGGAGTAGGATCTGGTAACGGTTCCCCAGCATGTTTGGACAGTTTGAAGGAAGTCGACATAGGCGTCAAGTGTGGCTTTGCATCAACCATGTTAGCTTTCATGAGGAGATCAAGCATTTATTTTTCTTGAGAAAGAAACAAACCTTTGAAAGAGAATGATGCCTGTATACCCAAAAAATAGTGAATGAGTCTAAGATCTTTGATGTCGAATTCTTGATCTAGAGTATGAATAATGGACTCAATCATAGTAGCATGGTTGCCCGTAATAATGATGTCATCAACATAAATAAAAATATATAGCACAAATTCTTGCTGAAACTGCATAAAGAGAGAAGGATCAACCTTAGACCCAACGAAACTCAAAGAGACCAAAAAAGTGGTGAGGCAATGGAACCAGGCACGAGGAGACTGTTTTAAACCATAGATGGCCTTATGCAACTGACAAACATGGTGGGAAAATTTGTCATCAATGAAACCAGGTGCTGAGCCATATATATCTTCTCAGTGAGAACTCCAGGAAGGAATCCACTGTGAACATCAAGTTGACGAATAGTCCATCCATAGGTGATGACAATCGTGGGGAGGGCTTGTATAGATGTGTGTTTGACTATTGGACTGAAGGTTTCGAAGTAGTCAATACCATGCTCTTGGGTGTAGCCTTTGGCGACTAAGCGAGCCTTGTACCATTCAAGTGTGCCATCAGTTTTCCTCCTAATACGAAAGACCCATTTGGAACCAATGATGTTAGCAGAGAGTGGCGACAGGACAAGAGTCCATGTTTTATTGTCGATGAGAGCTACAAGTTCTGCTTTCATGGCATTGACCCACTAAATATGTTTCAAAGCTGGAGACACACTATGAGATTCAATTTCAAGGTTTAGATGAGTGAAATGTATTCCAGGAATATGATATTTGGAGATAGTATATGTTTTGGGCTTCAAAAAACCAGTTTGGGAACGAGTGAAAATGGTGTGGGAGCAGTGTGGTTGTGAAGGGACGATAGAAGGCTTGGGTGCTATTGGTAGTGTAGCTTCTATTGGTGGATCATGGGTACAGGGGATGGTGGGAGATGAGGAAGAAATGGGAGAAGTTGGTTGGGTTGAAAGATGAGTAAAGTTGGGTGGATGTGGCATAGCTTGGGTTGGCATGGTTATGACCAAGGTAGTGTAGGTGTAAGTTCATTGTGGGTAGGTTTGGCTATTGACGCCGTGGTTTTGAAGGGATATAAATTTTCATCAAATACCATATGTCTACTAACAAGAAGTTTGATTGTGCCCCGATTGAAGCAAATATACTCTTTGTTCTGGCTAATGTATCCAAAAAAGACATATTGCTTGCTGCAAAATTGTAATTTGTGAGAGTTGAAATCATGTAAGCATGGATAATAGACTCATCCAAATACCTTTAAAAATTTATAATTAAGGATTTGTTAAACATGACTTGATATGGTGACTTCATATGAAGAACCCGAGTTAGCATTCTATTAATAAAAAACACAACAGTTTTAAAAGCAAATCCCAATATTTACAAGGCAAACTAGCATGTGCGAGAAGCGCGAGGCCTGTGTCAACTATGTGCCTGTGTTTGCTTTCGATACTCTCCTCTCCATTCATTTTGAACGACCTTAATTTTTCTATCAAATAGTCGTTCTTTGAAAAGTTTTAAAAACAGAGAGCACATCTGAATTATTTTTGATAATATATATCCAAGAAAATCGATAGAATGCATCCATAAAATTGACATAGTAACTATAACCATGTAAAGACGAAGTAGTTGATGGTTCCCAAACATCAGTAAAAATTAAATGAAGTGGAGCATCAATCTTATTTTGTGTCGGTGCAAAAGGAAGAGTATGACTTTTCCCTTTTGACATGCATCACATATATGATTGTAAGTCTTGCTGCCAATTTGTAAGTCAAATTTATTTAAAACATGCATCACAATTCTACAGTCAGGATGTCCCATCCAGTTATGCCAATCATCAAGTGAGGCCATTCTCTTATAAGTGTTGTTTTCTGACGAGTTGCATCACACTGCTTAACTTGTTGTAACTTCAGTTGATATAAATCCCCTTTATTTGCTCATTCCAGAAGTTTCTCTCCTATTGTCCGACTATTAACATAGCAACGATTGCGTCAAATTCAAAGACAACATTATGATCACAAACAAATTTAGCACAGATAGTAGATTCTTGGAAATAATAGGAATATGCCCCACATTATTTATAAAAAAATTTGGGTCTAAGGTATAGAGAGAAACATTACCGACATTCTTGATTTGAAGGCTAGCACCATCTCCAACTCTCAACTAATCCTATTCCGAGTGCACTGATAAGTTGTTTAGGTTTGCAGTCACATGATGGGTAGCGCCGGTGTCTGGATACCAAAATCCTTCATCAGTTTGAGGCTTAGTTTCTATGTTATAAGCTATGTCACAATGGTACGGGTACGGGTACGGCATTTTTTAAAATCATGGTACGGGTACGACGACTATTATATATAAAAAATAGTTATTATATATAATTAAACTATAATTATTATATATAATTAAACCACAAGTAACTTAAAATCATGATTTTTTTAAGTTATAATGAGACTTCTTATGTTAAAGTAAAAAAAAATAAAAAAAAATAAAAAACAAGTAATTTTTTTGAGTTTTTTTGTTAAAATGATGTTTGGATCTGGATCCGACCTGGATCCAGATCCGGGCCGTACCAGTACCGTACCGCCATACCGGTACTCGTACCCCCGTACCCCCGTACCAAAGTGGCGTACCACTGTGACTTAGGTGAGAAGATGATTCCTTTTTAAATTTATATATTTTGCAGTTCAATGCACCATATCTTGTTTTCTAGTAAGCTTGACTTACAGTACGACATTGAGAAGCAAAGTGTCCATGATTGCCACAGGCATGACAAGTAAGCCACAGGCATGACAAGTAAGCATTTTATCTGAGGATGACTTCCTGAACACCCTCTTTGATGCTCAGTTTTTGCCTAGTAGTTGTGATTCTTGAAATTATGTCGATGCACTAGCTGTTGGATCTTCAAAACTTTTAGACTTTGAAATTTCAGATTCGTTGAGAAGTAAAGAATATAACTCTTCCAGATTTATGGGATCGACACGAGTGCACAAAGGAATTTTCAGAGTGTCGTATTCCTCTGTGGGAAGACTAGAAAGGATATTCATAACAAGATCTTCTTAGTCGACGGGCTTGGAGGCCATGGCTAACTGATGAGCTATGCCTTTGGCCTTGTGAAAGTATGTTGTTATAGAATTAGTTTCCTTTTTTATATTTTGCAATGCAGATTTGAGTTAGCGTAAATACGCTTTATGGTGGTCCAAGCTTTGTAAGATGTGTCAAAGCCTACAACTTGACTATGTACAACTTCACTTAACGATGAGATGATCCAACTTAGTAAGAGTTGATCACCTCGATGCCATAATAAAAACACTGGATTTAGGATAGTTCCTTTGCCCTTTTCTCTGGGCAAGAACTCATTTGAACACTTGAATGACCCATCAATATATCACATCATATTGTAACTCTTAAGCATATGTATAAACTGAGACTCCCAAAGTAAATAATTGTCAGAAGACAATTTTATAGATAAGAAATGCTGAAGACTGGTGGGAGCAAGTATGATGGAGGAAGTCAGACTTGAAAATGATAGATTCATGGTGTTTGATTCGGATATTGGTGATGCCGCAACTGTGCTGTAGGTGTTCCCTTCTGGTGTTGACGGTTGAGACGCCATTGACGTATGTTGGTGCTCTGATACCATGCAAAAACTCATACTAAAACAGAGAAGGCAAGATTTAACGTGGTTCGACCTTTAGGTGTACGTCCACGAAAGAGTTTGTTCTCTTGCTTATTATTTTCTCAAGTCAAGAGATTTCATTATATACTCAATTTACACATTTATCAGCTCCCCAATTCTTGGGATTCACTTGATTTACACAATCGTGGGCTTCCTCATTTTGTGGAATAGTTACCAAACTGGGATTGTTTTTATCATCATCAATCTTTCCTTCAATGGCACGGACGTCATCTTCAGCAACAATATTGGATCTGATTTTGTTGTTGCTGAGTTTGTTGTCGTGTGTCTTATTACAGTGGATCTCTAGCACCCTTCGAAGTACACAACTCTCTCTTGGTCGGGAAGGGGCACATCCTCTGTTCAATTCCTCTGAATGCTATTCTTACTTACTGTATTATACTCTCTCCTCTTTTCTTTCTTTCTCTCTCTGTCACACACACACACACACATATTTTAGGGTTTCAATTGAAGATACTGTTTTTGATGACCCTCCATTACGAAATCGGCTACTTGACTACCTCTTTTATTGTACGATTAAATCTAACTATACGTTGCCATGAAACCATGGGTTTTTATAACCCTTCTAATTATGGCTTCCTTATTGACGGACATCATTTAGAAGAACGATGCTCGATAATTTAAGCGCAGTCAACATTGTTGTATTCCTGATGAGATATGGTCTACTCCTGATAACATATCTCATCAGGAGTAGTCATAATTTAAGCGCAGTCAACAAACGAAACCCAATAATTGCTTTCATAAAGTTCCATCCTTTTGAATGGCTTTCGAAAGGTTTAATTTTGACTTAAGTTTGGATTCATCGAGATCATTTTGAATTAATCTGGTGAATTATATTGGTTATAAAGTTTGAATTGGCTTGCATCCATTTGGACCATTTTGTAAGGGTTGGGTGTGCCTGGATTCTTTTGACAAGCAATCAAACAAAAGCAGCCAGACTTGAATCACGTGATTGGTTTAAATATTCAGAAAAATGAAAGCGTGAGAAGTATAAAGTTCATAAATATATGACTTTGTAAATTTTAAAATTAATATAATGGTCTGAATTTTTTTGTAACTATAACACATCTTACATACGCAAAGAAAAGAAGATATTCATGTCAATTTATGTGCTTTCGAATAGCAAATCACATCTGCATAATATACTTTTTATGAAATAACTACCAAAAATGAAGGATGTGGACAGACCAGGCCTGGCAGGCCACTATTTTTAGCCGTCTGGAGGCTGGTTCGGTCAGATTTCAGACAGTTTTATGAAATCTCACTTCGTGAATGGGTGTATTTGGAATAGTCAAATGTAAAAAAAAAGAAAGAAAAATCTAAAATACGATCAAACTGTGGAATTCTTTAGGGGCGTTTGATGTCCAAGGAAAAAGGTCATTCTCGGCGAATCAAACTGCTAAATTTATCTGGAATCCTTTGGTATTAATCTCTAACATTTTTTTGCTGCCATTTTTATCTCACCCATCCTTCTTGAACATCTGATCTACTACAATGTATTGTAGGGGTGGAGCTAAACATTTTTCATGAGGGGGCCTGAATTATAATTTCAAAATTTTAACATGACTAATATAATTGAGCTAGATGATTCCTGATATCCAGAGTGACACACACACACATATATATCTGATTTTATATATAAATAAAAGAAAATTGAAATCAGTCACTACCTTTGTGGCCAAATGGGTATTTTTTTTATTTTGCGTTGTGAAAACTGTCATAAAAGGTGTATTGGCAAACATTAAATGTAATGGCTTTTAATAACAGAAAATAAAGAAATAACCATCCAGCTAAATAGGTAGCCGACCAATTTCATTTGATAGGAACATAACCCTTACATGCATGATCTCTGAGAAATCATCTCGACCGTTGATCTTACCATGGCAGAAGGCTGAAATAAAATCGAGGATGAAAAGTTGTTAATTAATGCTAGATGACTAAAATATCCTATCTACTTTTTCTCATTGATCTTCTCTCCTTTGATAAAAGACAAGTTAATCTTCTCTATGTCGGTCCAATTTAATTGGATGTCTCTAAACGGTCACAAAGTAATTCTAGAGAAAGTCACATGACAATTACTTTTTCGAGATAACAACACTTTTTTGGAGTTGATGGGTTTTCTAGACACAACCAATTATGATCAGGTACTAAAGATTAGTGCACACTGGGGCTCATATTTCAGAAAATATACATGTGTTTTATATATTTTAGTTAATTATATTAATTACAGCTAGGGATATGCCAATGATATAGAATATTTACTTTTGCCTTCTGCCATTTGAATTTAGAACCATAATTTGTACATATGAAACTACAATCAATAAGCTTTGGAAGGGCCATTTCTTTGGATTTATTTCTAGCTTGTTGAAACGAAAGATAAGAACTGGTTTCAGGGAATTTTGAGAAACAAGGTACATAACCACTTGGGGGGAGAGAGAGAGATCACTAACATTGCCAAACAACTTCGATGCATAATTCATTGTACATGAAGGGGTGCAGAGAATTTAGTTTTAAAGCATAAATGTAATTGAGAAAAAAACGTGATGAGCCAGAGTCAGCAAGTGCAAGGATTCTCGGTGGTAGGTGATGTTGTGAATGATCCGTAGGTGCTTATCTGCCGCACATATGTGTTTACTAGGGATGTCAGTATATCTGATTTGAATATGATATTTGACCAGTCCGATCAAAAAAATTGGATATAGAAAAACATTTAATATTCGATTAAAAAATCGGATCGGATTTGGTTTTAAGAAACGACATTCAATTAGATTCATATATACATAAATATCTGATCGATTTGGGTACGGATTCAAACCAAATTTATTTTTAGACAAATATCCTATATCTAATGATGAAAATTAACAAAATCCGGTTAAAAATTCAGATTTTTATTCAGATATAAACACAAAAATCAGGTTTAGCTCGGGTTCATATTGTAAAATTGGATTTTGGATTTGGATATGACTTTTCTTTATTTGTATTCAAGTCCAAATCTGAATCCGAATATGTGAATATCTGATAAAGCTGATATGACTAAGGGTATATCTTATTTGAATCCGACCCATTGACATCTCTACTGTTCACTCACTGGTGGCACCTATCGATGGTGCTCCATTGGTGATGTTTGTGACTAGAGAGAGAGAGAGAGAGAGAGAGAGGAATATCATCTCAACATTACTAACAACAACCCCCAACAACGAGTTAGGAGAATACAAAGTACCGAATACTCACAATACAACCAAGAAAAATCAGTACTAAAAAACTTTCAGTACACAAGCTAAACATGGTTGGGCAGGGGCTCCAGCCTTCAACTAGGTGGTGGGTCTCTCCAGCTCATTCAAAAACCAATGGCTGAAAGCCTAAAGAGAAAGAGAGAGAGAGAGATGCAACCTTGGGATTGACAAGGGCTTTGTATGTCAGAAATTTGAGGCAAAAGAGGCACACTAATGTATATGGCTGGACCCAAGACCCAACTCCAGCCCGCAGGCCAGCGTGGAGTCATCCACAGACCCACATGCAGCTCTGCCACAAGACCAGAGAAAAAGGTACAGGTTTTTCAACACTTGCCCTTAATTCATCAACTTGCATGAATGTATTATGTGAATGCATCTGTCAAGCTGAGCGTTTAATTTATATATATATATATATATATATATATATATATATATATATATATATATATATATATATATATATATATATATATATATATATATATATATATATATATATATATATATATATTATAATTTCAGAGTCACCCAACGAGTTAACTAAGGTCTCTATTTATTATAATGGATGGTTAAAAAAAAGGAAAAAAGGTAATTAGCATTTTCATTATATAATATTAGTTCACATCTTTTTCTCTTTGTTTTCTAATCAACCATGCACCATCTACTTTAAATAGATGGTTCTGGTTAGATGGTTTGGTTTGGTGATTGATGACTAGATACATTACATATATATATGCACTCTTTCCTCCAAGTTAATTTGCCAACTAATGAGGATAATAAAGGGTGATCGTGGCAGGTTTCTGTTCATATAAAACGGAAGAAATTCTATGTTAATGAGCTTAGTCATGTGACACATAATGACCAACTTGAGCATATAGTAAGTTGGTTATATACTCGAGGGAAAAGCATATCTGCCCATCTGCCAAATCACATTCTTAAACACATCTTAACTCATCATTTTTCATATAAATGGCTGTTTCTATTAAATTTGTGCCTCATTAATGATGTTACCAGGAGTTGTCCGTTGCCCAGACGATATTTATGAATTTAAAAAGAAAAATAATGCGTTTAATTCTATCACAGGGAGATGCCATTTTGCTACTTTTATGTTTTTAGTGACACAATCTGACACGTCCTAGCAACAGACACGGACTCTTACTGTTTCTATTTTAATATTATTTATTCATTTAATGACTTGTAGGTAAATTTAATCTTAAAAGGTTCCCATGCATATCACTAAAAGTTCATTAAAAAAAATTATGTTCCTCTTTCTGGGAAAACTTCTATTATATGTGAGCCAAAACTCGCATCACAGCTTGTTCCGATCACGTATGCAAGTAATTGCAAAATAAGAAAACATTCCATATTTATTTAAAAGTGCGATTTGACTGATGGTATAGGTAGTTAGAGTTTGCATTTGAATATTGAGTCATCCTTGGCTGGCACATAGCCAAAACAAGAATGGCATGTGCTTCAAAAAATAAAAAATGAGTTGCAGTTGCAGTTGCAAGTCTAATTAATTTAAAAGTATTAGAAAAATAAGTACAGGAGTTGAAATCTAGGATGAGGAAAGGGGCTTGTTGTTATTAGGCGCATATTTTATTTGCCTATGCTTTTCTATAAAAGGTGGTCAAGTAGACTACTATTTTGTATGATAATCCGGTTTTTAAAAAGTTTTCAATTGATCGTGAAATGTTGCCGCAGTTAGGTTGTTCAACAAGTCGGGCCAACTCGGGGTCGACTGAACTTGTCTTGAACTTGATTCATTATTAAACCATTCGAGTTTGAGTAAAAAAAAAATGAACTTGTTTAATTTAATAAGTCGAACTTGTGCTAGGCAGGCTCAACTCAATTAAACTCCACTAAACTTACGAAGAAAGAGCATGCAAAAAAAAAAAAAAAACTTATTTTTATCACAAGTGAGAACTTACCTTAATGATCTTCTTTGAGACTGCCAACCCTACCATTCTATAGTAAAAGATAATTTTTTATGTATGGCTTGGCTAAGCTCCAGCCAAACCTCGGCTCAAGCTTAGCGGTGGTGAATTCAAGTTCTATAATTTTTGTGCCTACTCAGCTCAACTGGCTCAAACTAGGCTCGTGAACAACCCTACTGCCACGGCATCTACTTGAATGGATAAAATAAGTTCTATAAAACTTTCTACAAAGCCCCATTTTTTTTATTAGGAGCATGACCTTCGAGGACCTACTGTACACAATTATCCATTAAAAAAAAGTAAAACTCCTCGATTGGCAATTAATTAAAGTATTTGGTGCCCGAAGATAATATTTCACAATAGAAGGGTGACTCAAGCATGAGGTCATCAGCATCTGTTTAACCGATTTTTGCGCCTCGCGGTAAACGGCAAAACAAAGAAAAGTCATAATCTTTTAATGAAGCATGTAATTGGAACATATATTTATCACGGTGGTCCCTGGTGGAATTTAATGAAGATTCCCCAGAAAGACTAACCTTTTCCAATAAGAGGACTACTAAATTTGAATTATGTATATAAACCAAGTGACGGTTCGTGGAAGATGGTCCTTCACAGGGCTTGGTCCTTACAGTCTTCCTCACTTACAAATCACTTGTTTAAAGGCCAAACTCTAAGCTCGCTTCCCTAGAAATATAGACTAAGTCACAGGGACACGCCAATTTTGCCTTCTTGTCTTTCTACAAGTAGGAAAAATTTTGACACATTAATGAGAACATAACTATGTACATGTGATCATTTGTTTTTTATAAGTTTAACAGTTGTCTAATACTTTAATTTTTACCACACTAGTCAGTTAAAAGAAGGTCAAGAATTCCATACTTGAGGTGCATCTTTTTTACTTGTGTGATGCGCCGAGGAGCCAGAGCTCACACCTTCTTCCCCTTCTCAAGGTTCAGGACTGCCTTGATCGGCTTATGCAAGGGGTTGATATCTATACCATCTGAATCTGATTGCTTACCAGCCACTTGCCTAGGCCGGAGCACCCAAACTCATAAATTGTTTTGAAAAGAGCTATCGATTAGAGGAGGGCTTCACTAGTTCACATATAAATGCATGGGGCAGGCATCCTAGACATCTGTTGTTTAAGTTGGTGCAAGTAGGTGAACGTGGGAGGTATTGATAATTTAGTATAGATAATGAGCCAAAAAAAATCATGGTCTTCTAAGTTTATTTAAATTATTAGACAAGCATCTTCTATGCATTTGACTATGAAAGAGAAAGATGCCACAAATTAAAATTAAAATGCAAAGAAGACCACTACTTGGGGGGCCATAGAATAAAGAAATAATAAACAAATAGAGATTGGTGCAAGTGTAGGGACAATGAAAAGGGGTGCTTATGGTTGACATTTGTTAGGCCCAATAAGTGATAGTGAATTAAAAGGTCATGGTTTTGGGATTTCGTACAGAGTTCGTATTCAAAAAGTAAGGGGAAGCAACATCCTAGGATTTATTATATTGATATGATCACAGTTTACTTACTTTTCGTCCTTGTTTTTAAAGCAACAAAAGTCAAATTTAGATGCTTTCTTCTCTCTCCGTGCGGTACATGATTACATGAAGGAACTGACCTTCATGTGCTCCTCTTCTTCCAAGAGAGGGAGAGAGGAAGAGAGAGAGAGGGAGCAAGGGAGAATGTCAATCAACGGGAGAGAAGACAGAGTGACAGAAATTGATCTTTCAGTAAGCATGTATGAAGACGTAGAAGGAGAAGGAACAGAAGGAGGAGGAGGAATAGCGGAAGAAGAGAGAGAGGAAGAAGATGCGACAAAAGAAAGAAAACAAATTGAGGAGGCGGAAGAGAAAGAGCAATTAGAAGAAGAAGGCGCATCAAGGAAACAAGGTTCAAGGGAGGATGAGGTAATTATTTCACATACCTTTAATATACATACGGATAACTTAACTACCAAGATTTAGTGAATCCTTAATTTATCGATTCCTGCACTCCATGCATATTATAGGCATATTGTGGTCAATTGATCAGCGATGAGTTTATAATCGAAATCTCAAGATACTGCCCCTTTCAAGTAGGAAACAGAACGCAGTCGTGAAAGATTTTACTGTTCATTTACGAGTTCTATGATCTATAATGAGGCTGAATGATCCAACTGAGATGGTTTGATTCAGAAAACAAGTTTTTCCGTCATCAACTGTGCATCCATTAATAATAGTTGCAAAGGGTTTCTTTCATCCATGGCTGTGCACTTGACTTTGAGGAAATTGGAAGAGTCCGGCCCGCAGTTGCTTCCTTTTTCTTTTTATTTGATAAGCAAAACGTCACCAAGTTGATGAGATGCGACAAGTTTGAACCCAATGAAAGTGATCTTTGCTCTAAGGTCGAAATTGTGTGTGCTTTAGTTGACAATTAGGACTGTGGCAGAAGAATTTTACCAATTACAGGTTAGGCAGTATAGTCAATATTTGAGGAAAAGAAGCAGAAGAGCCTTTCAGATTATGATGGAAAGAAAAAGACAGAAAAGAAGAAAGACGCTACTAATATAATGCGTCTTAGACAGTACTTTTTTTTTTCCCGTGGTCACATTTTTTTTTTTGAGCCTTTGATGTATTTGATAAAGCAAAGATTTCATTCATGCATGGCACAAAACTTTGTGTTTTGCCGAATTCATTTACATGTGCTCAATAATCTGTTCGTAACATGGCCAAATTCGTGATCTAGAAGATGTCTAGAAGTAAAACTGCTGATGTTCATGAACATGGCCTTCCCTGGATATTATCTTATAGTCCCTTTGATGTGGAAACACATTGCCTCTCGCATAACGTTCTAGGTGTGGACCATTGGTTTCTTGAGAAAAGAGCTAACATGGGTTCTAACATATGACATTGACACTTATTAAAAATTTCAATCAATTTGCCCAATGCATGGCACACATGTCATGCATTAACATATTTTTGCCTTCTCTTATCTTATAATCTCTCTCTGTCTCTCTCTCTCTCTTCAGTTGTCTGCCTTAAAAAGCGAGATGAGGAGAATGAAGGAAGAAAACAAGGTGCTGAGAATGGTGGTGGAGCAAACTATGAAGGACTATTATGATCTCCTAATGAAGTACCAAAAGCACCAAGTTGGCACCATCTGTCCAACACCACATGAGAGTCAAGTAACTTCCCCAAACCTTACACACACACACACACACACACAGAGAGAGAGAGAGAGAGAGAGAGAGAGAGAGAGTTTATAAGCAGATGATCACATGGCTCTTCGTTGTAGTTATCACAGGATCAAATATCTCTCTCTCTGGGAGCAAACTCCGCCACCCATGAAAACGATGCACAGGATCGCAGGTTGCAGAGCTCTCCACCAGCAGAAGTTAAGGAAGCAAAGGATTCCATGGAGCCATTGGTGGAAGAATCCAAGGAGTTGGGGCTCTCACTGAAGATTCATACAGGTAGCAGCGCCCCAGCTGGATGGCCCATGTTTTCCGAGAAGAGAAAGGAAGAAGAGAGCGGTCCAAACATATGGAGTCCGTGCTCCAAGTTGCAGAAGACCGTTGAGCCTCTTGCGATCCACAACCAAATTTCTTCACCTCAGTCAAGGAAAGCTAGGGTTTCAGTCAGAGCAAGATGCCAAGGAGCCACTGTGAGTATAGGACGCCCCGTAGTTATTGCATACTAAGTGTACGTAGCTTGTTACATATTAGCAAAATAAAGGGAAGGTGTTCCCAATAAGATCGAGAATCAGGATTTTGTAAAACTTAATTGTAGAAAGAGTGTCCAATTACGTTTCTAAAAGCTAATGTTGGTTCTTTTTCTTAGATTCTTCCTTTACGGCTGCGATCCCTATGACTCACAACTGAATTCACTCCTAAATCAGTTTATTTAGACTAATAGGTAAGTTCCCATGACCTACCAAAATTTGAACATTTTAGCAGTTTTAGATCTTCATCAAATCCTAATAAAAAATATGTACTCAAATTAAATAAAATAATCGAAAATACTAATTATGTATGAACGAAAGAAATCAGCTCTGTATTGTCAGAATTTAAAGGAAGGAATTTAAAAAATAGTTTTTTTGTGTGTAATGACGTTCTTGCTGTGCCATTTACTCAGGAAGCATTTGTTCATTTGGATAACTTTCACTTTTATAATATTTATTTTCACCGTACTAGAGGCAACCAAACACAAGGTGAAGAAGTGCAAGACTTCGTTCATTATCATGCAACCTTTTTCTACTCGAAATGGTGCGAAGAAGAACACATGGTGAAGAAGCGCAAGGCTTCCTTCATTATCATGCAACCTTTTTATACTTGAAATGGTGAGAAGAAGGTCAGTAGCTCGGGGAGAGGCCTCTCGTTCTTCACTCAGCTTTAGGGTGTACTTGTTGGTTCTCCGATGTTGCAAAACCCAACTTGCCTGTTTCTACGGAGATATCCTCTCCGTTTAAATCCTTGTTTAGCACATCTACTAGTTGCTGTTTACTGTTAAATTGTTTGGTGCCGATCAACCCGACTGATATTTTCCTTCTATGAAGTTGCAATCCACTTCAATATGCATGGTTCTCTCATGGAATACTGAGTTATTTCCAATATAGGTTGCAGCCTTGCTATGGCGTGACAACTTCATGAGAAGTTGACTTGAATTTCTATATCATTTCATAAGTATTTGATCCACACAAATTCACAAACTGTCAATCCCATGGACCGGTACTCTAATTCTGCACTAAACCTGGCCAGAACACCTTGTTTCTTGCTTGTCTAAGCCACTAGACTGCTTCCAATAAAGCATCAATGACCTGAAGTAGACTTGCGGTCATTTGGTACACCTACCCAATCAGTGTCGCGATACCATTTCACGTTAATTTAGACCACTATCTCTTCTCAACAGAATGCCTTGGAGTCTTTTTTCAGGTACCTCAGAACCCTATAAGCTTTGGCAGTGCACAAACATTGACTGAGTGAGTTATGTCTGGTCTAGTTGGAGTTATGTAAGTAAGCCTTGATCAGCCTTTGAAAACTACTTGTATCAGTTAATATTTCACCTTCATCATTGTGGAGCTTCAAGTTCACTTCCGTGGGTGTATGTGCACCTTTCTCCCCCATCATAGTTTCTGCTTTTTAACATATCTAATGAGTATTTTCGTTGACATATGAATACACCATTTCCGGATTGCTTAACTTCGATGCCCAGGAAGTGATGTATGTTTCCTAAATCTTTAGTTTTCAAAACACTTTCTCAACATACTTTTCGTTATATCTATTTGCTTTGTATTATCACCAATTACTATTATGTCATCAACATACATATGGTAGTTCTTTCAGCTGTTATTGAAGTGAAAGTGGAATTGTCTATACTGATAATCTTGAATCTGTCCTCAATCAGCTTATTACTTAGCTTCGAGTACCAGGCCTGCAGAGATTGCTTTAATCTATATAATGATTTTCTCATGCAAACGATTTTCTTGATTTCGTTTTCAGACCAAGGATAGTTCCATGATTTCCTCATCCACATCTCCTTGAAGAAATGAATTACTTTCACAAAATTCATCTTAGCCACGAGGCCAAAGGTTCCATGATAGTCAATGCCATGAATCTGTTTGAAACCCTACGTTACAAGTCTTACCTTGTAGATTCCACTTCACCCTTGTTATTGTATCTTATCCTAAAAGTCCATCTTAAACCCTACTAGTTTGTTGTCCCTAGGCACTTGTACAACATCCCACGTCATATTTTCCTCTAAGGCACTTAGTTCATCTTTGGGCT
This sequence comes from Nymphaea thermarum, assembly GCA_011799765.1. NCBI lineage: Eukaryota > Viridiplantae > Streptophyta > Magnoliopsida > Nymphaeales > Nymphaeaceae > Nymphaea > Nymphaea thermarum. Next base: position 219,570 of record JAANDH010000249.1, on the reverse strand, counting down.
CCACGTCTTCTTTTTTTCTAAGGCACTTAGTTCCAGATCCATGGCCTTTCGCCATCCATGGACTTACTTTAATAATGTTTTTTTAATAATAAAAAACGGCTCTTATACCATCGAAATTCTGATCGTAGAAAAATTAAAACATGATTTACATTGAATGATTGTTCACGAACATGTTAGGATGCTCATGTTTTGTTGACAATATTTTTTAACACAAAATTAAGAGATCTGGTTTTTATCTTTTACCTTAGTGGTCTGGTATTTACCAATTAGTCATATATATATATATATATATATATATATATATATATATATATATATATATATATATATATATATATATATATATATATATATATAATTTTAGAATTTCTAAGTTCGGGTTTGTTCAGAGAAATCCTCCTGCCTTTGACTATATATGGTCTGATACAATGCATCGAGCAGCTGTAATCGATCTTGTTAGCAATTCCTAAGCGCATTTGCTCAAGATCTGTAAATTTATATCTGCAACCAATGCAGCTCACCTAAATGGACTAGTAATCGATTATATGTGTGTGTGTGCGCGCGCCAGATAGAATAAAAATCATTATGCATGCATATGTCAAAGGTCTATATGTACGTAGGGTTATTTTTGCCCGGTTTTGATGATAATTATTACTCGAATATCGGTTCCTGAAACCGGACTGAAGCTTGTCGCTATGCTAGAAATATATATATCCCTAACTTGTTCTTGAAGTTGATGGTAGCTTGCAATCAGTTTGACTTAGAAAAATGATGCTATTAGGAAAGGGCACCATCATTTTTCTAAGTCAAACTGATTGCAAGATACCATCAACTTCAAGAACAAGTTAGGGATATATATATTTCTAGTTATGAATGGCCCACTTTCTAACTGGTGAAACTTAAGTGTATGGCAGCAACCAATTTACAATTGATAACCCTTCTTTGTTGTGCTTCTTGTGATCATTTGCCTTCAATTTTGATTAAATGAATTTTAACCGAAGAAGCACATATTGCCGCCAAAAATTTCGTATGACTTGCTTTGCAATGGTTGAAAAGTGATCTCCTTTGTACAAGAACTGTATACTCAAAGCTGTTGTAGTCTCTTTTAGCTATATTGTTTCTGATAGGATTCTCCAAGTATTTAGCTGATTTACATTTGTTGCATCTACAGCGTTAACAAAAAGGAAATAATCTCATTATCTTGTTTCTTCATCAACTTACTTGAATTGACATACTTGCAGATGAATGATGGTTGTCAATGGAGGAAGTATGGGCAAAAGATAGCTAAAGGTAACCCATGCCCTCGGGCATATTATCGTTGCACGGTTGCACCAGGCTGCCCTGTTCGAAAACAGGTTAGAGAAACAACCATGACTGAACATTAGAAGCTAAAATTTTATGGTTTTCTTCTTTATAGCCAAAAAGGTATATATGTTTTCGGTTCCAAAGGGCATAACTCAAAAAGGCGAACTTGGGGCACGTTATATGGCTTGCCTCTGGTTCGACTCTCAAGATGCTATGTTCCTCTATTGTAAGGGAAGCTGGGTCTTATGTGCAAGTTGAACAACGTGGAGATCTCGCCACCTGGTATCGACACAGCTTTGGACCTAGGGGCAATGGGAAGAAAGGGGCTCTGGCTCTTGCTTGAGCAGTGCTGCTTACCTAGAAAAGATCTACTTTCAAGGACTCAATACAGGATAAGCGGAATCATGCCTGCTTTGTATGATGTTTTAACAATCCCTTGCTTTATACAGGTACAAAGATGCCTAGAGGACATGTCTATTCTGATAACAACATATGAAGGAACTCACAACCATCCCCTCCCTGTGGGTGCCACGGCCATGGCCTCAACAACTGCAGCTGCAACCTTCATGCTCCTCTCTGAAATGAACCCTACAACTCAAGGCCCACAAGACCCAAACAATTTCTCCTACAACCCTTATGTCAATTCAGTTGTTGATAGCAGTGCCAGTACTGAGAACGCTATTAACCCTTCAACTAAAGGGATAGTGCTAGACCTCACGAAGAACCCTCTGCCTTCTCAATCGTCACCATCATTATCGTCTTCAATAGGTCCTTCTTCTTCATTCACGTTCGGCAACTCTAGGTTAGCCAGTAGGCCTGGCGGTGGCACAGTGGGGTACCCAACAGGGATTAGATATGATCCGAGTTCAATGAACACGCCATTGTTGGGAAGGTTGGTGAATGAACATGTTGGGAAGAACTGGGTGGGGGATTACTCTGTGGCTGAGAATGTTAGTGCCATAACTTCAGACCCCAAGTTCACTGTGGCCATTGCTGCTGCTCTCAGCTCTTTCATGAACCCTGTAGCAGGCCAACTCCAGACCGCAAGTTCAAGCAACCAAGCAGATGCCGATGCTTCAGGGTGGAAGGGATGGGTGGGCGAGCAGTTTCCTACAACCTCTTCAAGACATTCCCACCATTTGTAGCATTTTCCCCTTCTTTCTTTCTTGTTCTTTTTTCTCTTGCTTCCTGTTTTGTGCTTATTTTCATTATTCTTGTTCCTTTTAACTCAAGGTGTAAGTCGAGCAGGTAGTTCCCGATTATTCAACTTGTTGGTAGTTCATGTTGGAATTGTACATAAATTTAAGGACATATTCGTGAACTCCAAGTAATGATAAAACATGATTAATTTTCAAACTTGTGGAGTAATACGATTTGTCTAGATGCACAAATTTTTTAGGTTGTCATTCTATTCCAAAAAGTTGATGATGAAACATGTGGAAGCATTCAAGCAACCTCAAGACTTCTATTTAAATAAGGTCACACTGACTTATGGTTGTCAGATGCATTTACATGGTGGACTCCATCTCGAATGCAATGTATTGGCAACACTAGCAGAGTGGGAACTGTAAAATATGAAGAAATGAGATGAAGGACAAGAAGGTGGCACAAAACAATTGTGGTTCGCCAATTAGTGAGCCTCTATACATTTATTTCTCAGTCTCTTTATTACTTATCCACGAGACGAGAGGTTCCACTGTTTATAAAGGAGGAATTATCCTTATTTTTAGGATCCATATTTGAAACAAGTACTTTTCGATTTTGGGTATATTCTTTTGATTATAAGGTCAAACTTATCTCTAATATTCCTCTTCGCGCCAATCTCACGTAGATTGAGTTTGTTTGGGGAAATTGAATGTTGGTCCTGCTGGAAGGACTTTAGTGAATATATTTGTAATCTAAATCAAGGAACTTGATTTTCTATCTCTTGTTTTGCAACTTTCTCTAGAAAATTAGTAAAAAACATGCTTTTTTTCCTAGCAAGGAATACAGGAGTTATGAACAGCTCCGAGATCATCACACACAAGAATTGATCTCTGCCTTTCCTTTAAACGTAAGACAAGGATTTCATTCATAAGAGCTCAGATGTTGTGCCATCTAAAGACTTGCATTTGGCTTCCGTGGATGAGTGAACCATGGTATGCTTCGTGGGAGACGACCAAGAAATCACACAATTACCACCTAATTAGAAAAGTGATGTATCAACTCGTCCGGCCGGAACCCCTTGGCTTTCATCTGCTCCAGCAGCTCCCGCGCCGCCTCCGCCTTCTGCTCCCGACAGAACGCCACGAACACCGGCACATACGTCGCGGCGCACGGCTGGATACCCTGCCCCAGCATCGTCATCACGTACTTCTTCGAGTCGTCCAGCCGCCCCTCCTTCGCCAGTCCCCTGATCCGGAGGCGAGCATGCATGAGCACGGTGGCTATTAAACCCAACAGGCAAGCCACATGGACCGATCTAAGGTTCCCTCTTCCGAATCCAACCTTGTTCACCATATAAACGGAAATCATCAGCATAGAAAAGAACATTCTCAATTAAGAAACTAATAAACTAAACCAACCTTGAATCTTTGGAGGTGAGCCGAAAAAACGAACTATCATCGAGAACAAGTGGATGATGTTGGACTGGAATCTCCGGAGGTCAGCCGAGAGACGAAACATCATCGATAACAAGTCAATTAGTGAAATAATGATGTCTTCGACATTGGCCATCAAGTAGGAAACCCTTGCGAGTTGCATCTTGAATTGTGAGAACTGTGGCTCATGCTTCTTCCCCACAACCATGAAGTGATGGTTCCATATACTTGGCTGGCATTTGGAAGGCTGTTTTTGAGTAGCAGACCTACCACAGCCCTTAGCCCTAAGCTCACATCTCACAAGGGTGGTGTTTCATGGCTTGAACTCAGCCTTGGTTATAGGAAAAAGCTTGAGGGATGTAAGGAAAGGAGTGAAAAGGGAGGTAAGATAAGTCGCCATTAGAACCTCGAATGACTTAGCTCAAGAAGGTTTGGTGGTTTATATAAAGCTGCATCAGTGTGTACATTGAGTGTCTATAATGTTAGAGATAGGTGTTTGCGTAAGTTATTGAAAATACGACTTCTACAAACTTTCTTAGAAAAGCAGTCAGAGTTATTAATAGAATTCTAAAAGTAATAGAATAAGTTTTAAAATATTTTAAACAAATTGAAATTGGCAAATATTTCAAAATCTTGCAATACATTCCCATTTTTGAATTCTTTTCTAGATATCTTACGAATGATATACATTTTTGAAAAGTCACTGAAATTTATGTGTAGGGTGGGTGGAACCACAAAACTCAAAAGGTGAAACCTGAAATTACTCGCTATGCACTAAGACAAAAAGACTTGTCTAAATTTAAAAAGAAAAGGAAATCCTCAAGAAAAATCCAAAACATGATTTCAGGAAAAGTAATTCCACCTTCACATGTGCTCTAAGATCAACTAAGTGCTTTAGTACATATTCTTTCCTTATATGACAGCAAGGAAATGCAACTGATCAATAGTTGTGTCAGTTACACTGTTTTATCATCTGACGTATTAGAAAGACAAGATCTCCTTAAGTAACATCGTCAATGGTTGGAATTTTTTTATCATGGACTTTTCACAGAAGCCGTGATACCCGTGCAAGCCAGACCATTGATTGAGACTAACAAACAGATCCAAACCCAACAATTTCCATAGTACAAAAGACAACAACTGGTTTGAACCTACAGCTAGAAACAAGTCCAACAATTTTTTGAAGATCAGATAAGACCGCTGATCTAAATCCATCATTGATCTAAATTTAAGAATTTACAAACTAGATAAGACCATTGCTCGAAGTTCAACGATTTTGTAGATTAGATAAGACCACTGATCTTTACCTACAACTAGATCCAAATCTAATGATTTTCATATTAGATAAGGCCACATATTTAAACCTACGAACATATCCGATTTCAACAATTTCTTAATCACATAAGACCCCTGATGTAGACCAACAACAAGATCCAAATCCAACAATATCCAGATCAGATAAAACCACCAATCTGGTACCATGGCTACATCCAATAACCAACAATCTATAGATTAGATAAGACCACTTCCCAAACCTACAACCAGATTAAATTTTGTAATTTTGTTAACTATGAATTTCAGTCGCTCGGTTTTTATAAAGATTCATTGAAAAACTGTTTGATGTCTAAGGAAAAGGATACTAATTTTTCAATCTTCACATCAAGTAGGGAAGGAGTGAATAACCAGGGTGCAATTTAGACGGCCTTAAATTTTGATTTTAGAAATAAATTATACAAAAAAACTTTCATCTTCCACGCATGTATGATAATTAAGACAAACAGATTTGCAACAAATAAAAAATATAAAATGAGAAAAAACTGTTTTGCATTAAAAAAACTGAAAAAAGTGAAAAAACATGTTAAAAGCAAGTTCTTTTCGTTTTTAATTTTTTTTTAAAAATACGTGTTTTTTTATAATTTTAAACTGTCATTTAATTTATCGTGGGTTTTCTTGGATTGCTTTCGTTTCAAACGATATATGGCAGATTCCCCCTCATACATCGTGTTCCACTTTTTTGTTACCAGACCTTTTCTATCTGCCCATGTCTCACTCATCTCGTTAATGTGAATCAGTTAATCTGAAATCTATTTGTTTATGTTCTATTCTTATCATGTATGAAAAATGGACAAGATGAGAGGGGAGATGGATAATACCGCACAGAAAAGCTTCGGCCATTTTTCTTTAAATAATGGGAAGCATTCAATAACTAGTAGTAGGATAATGGAAATGGTTCTTTAATTCTTCCTCAAGATCTGAAGCTGTTTATCATATAATGTCCCTGCAAAAGTACTAAACCTAAGTCCTTGGCTCGATGAGAAAAGAGAAAATCACTATTCCTAAGTTCAAAATCCATATTAGGAATTTAGGATACACATATCCTTAAAGGCATCTTACTTCACTAGGCCTATTGTCAGAAGGGGCGAAGCTAGAATATCGTCTTTATAGGGGCCGAATGATCACGTAGCATTATAAATCAAATTCTTTAAAAGGACCAACTCTTATTTTTCAAAAATTTTAACATTTGAAGTTTATCTTTTCAGAATTTCGGGGGCGCTTGGCTCCTACCCTGATTGTCCTCATATGCAGGGGCATTGCACCGACCCAAAAGATTATGTGTTCCTCTCTGGTTTCTAAGGAACTCGTCCCCATCAAGTCATTGGAAACAATCTCCTCAATACTCTCCAATGCATGTAAGAATAATGAATCTGATCTCTCTTACTTCAGCACAATCTTACTTCATTGTAAGAACCACTAGCAAAGCATGTTATCGTTATCAGAAATGCAGTTCCACATTTGGGTTGAACTGTATATGTGGTTGAATAGGGCTCTGTTCTTAAGTGGGCACTTTTTGTGAAGTTTAAACCTTAAGAGTATATTTTGTATGGGTAACTGGTGATTTCGGACCACTTGTACTGCATTGGTTGAAGATGGACTTGTTGGCCCCTTGCTATTCATTTTGTCCTTTTCTCTCTTGAGCTGGAGATGCTCTAAACGTTCTTGCTCCCTAACCATGAATATAAATGGTTCAGACTTGGACAATCTAAATTCTGTGAAGCCAAATTTGGTAAAAAACGTGATTGATTTTTCTTGTTGAGCAGGGGCTGGCCTTTGTACTTGTATATTAGTCTTGATTTAATTATGATCTAGAATACTATTGGATTAAGAGAAACAGTGTTTTATGATCAGGACAAATTTATATTCTTATGACATACTTATTATTCATTTTGTACATCATATGCAGACTATAGTGAACTGGTGAAATTTTGAAATTGGATCTTTCTGGCAACATGCCTCCTAAATGCAGAGTTTTTTTCCATTGATAGGGTATGTCAAACTCAGCGTCTCCTCTTCGGTGGTCCCAGAGCATCAAAGTTGGCCTCCCTGTGCAATCTGTGTTATAATAGAAAAGTAAGATATTTTTAAGTGTGGCTTTGTCATTTCCAATTTTCTTTTGCCTTTGGCTTCAGTTATGCAGTATTTGGTGTCATGCAGTCTTTGGTTGCAATCAGCTGGTTTTATGACTGTTCTTTTGAGATGATTTTTCTCGTTATAAATTGGTTGGGAACCATCTTAGTGATTCTGAAAAAGCTTTGGCACATATTAAAATAATCACTTCTTGTTCTTTTCATGCTTTATTTACCTTTTTGTTTTATTTCATTTGTGTTATCAGTGGTCAAGATCCAGTGCGGATGCCATTTGAGAGGAAACCTTATCATTTGGCTTGAAAAGGCTTCCTTTGTTTATCATTTCTCGTACATTCGCAAATCGATGCCTCCATCAGAGAATTTTGGATAAGGTGAGTAATTTGTCTTGCCCTCTTGTGATTAATGTAGCTGTAGCTATAGGTTATGTTCATATGTATGAAGAGGAGTCACATTGGACTGTGTTTGTGAGATGATGACTCATGTTTTTTTGGACCTTCTTACTCATCTCAAATTTTTTAAGGAAAACTGGACGAATTTAATTTTGTTATCAAGGTAAAATAGATTGGCATTAATTTTCATGAGAATGTAGTAGACCAGACACTTTTTTGTTCATCATTGGGTTCTTTGTTTGATAGTTCATAAAATGAAGCTTTATTCTCAGACTGTACTGCAGAAGAACTTACTTCACTTTAATCAGCTTCACCAAGGGCATCTTAGCACAAACTCCACAGATTTCCAGCAAACTCAAAAACAAAAAATGACCGTTCCAGAGAATTAGAAACAGTGATGGTTATAAGGGTATTTACGAACAAAATTGACAGATGTTTATCATCTTGACAAAATTGCAGATGGCGTTAAGGTGGTAGAAGAATCTATCCATTGGAACGCCAGAGGGAAGATGATCCAATATACCGAAATATCAAATTATTAAATACATAAGAAAACTAACAGCAACTGCACCAAAGAAGGATATGACCATGCAATTCACTTGAATCAAGGTTTTAGGGGCAAGCGGAATTTTGCATATGCAAGCTACAAAAGAGAAAAGAAGAAAATGAGAATTGAGTTGGCAATAGTGTGTGAATGATACATCAATTCTTTGAATCTGGCAATACCCTATGTTTCTAAATGTTCGTGTGCTAGATTTTTTATGTGCACAGATATTTTTTATCATTAAGCATCATCCTGATGCATTTTTCTTAGGGACCAGGTAAGGAAGTTAACTTGGCTCACTTTCCATGGGGATATCTTAAATTCAAGATGCAGCATCTATAACAAATAGGTAGCAGACTTTTCAATGCAGAAGTCATAGAGAACATTGCCAACCTGATTCACAATTAAAAGCTTTCATGCAACAGAATAAATTCATGAAATTTTGCGGTTGCAAGCTCGTCAACCTCATTGATTTGATTTGTTTGGTGGAACTATATGGCTCAAAATTGCAAAAGGATGACAACAAGTGCTCTGTCCCTACATTAGAGAACATGAAAAATGGGAAGAACAGAAAAACAGCTAAAAAAAAGAGAATGTCGTTACTCCAAGTAGGATAACGACATGTAAAACTCTGCCATCAAATTACATAAAAAGTTAATTCTTGAGAGCTACTTCAGCTGCAATGTCAAGCTCAAGCACAATTTGGGCAGGAGAAACAACAGAAACTATGATGCCTTCCCTCTCTCTGGTCTTATTGTCCAAAACTTCCAAACAGAATAGGAGAGTTTCAAACTATACCGATAAGAATGCACTATAAGTATGTCAACATAGCATAGATAAAAAAGGCAATAAAAGCAAGTCAAGTTATACCCAATAAAATTGATTACTTGGTTAATTAAAATAGTTAATATGCAATTCAACGTACTGGGATTTTACAATACAAAGAAAAAAAGGAAAGAAAAAGCTAATTCTCTTGGTCATGCAAATGATGATTAACTGAATGCTTGAATCTCCATCACATCTATTCAAGCACAGAGACAAGTATATGAGAACCAGTTGGAATCTCAGAATCACGAAGCATGAAAAGAATTTCATAAGACAGACCACAGAAGAAAAAATAGGTAACTTTAATTTATATTGGCATCCGCTGCTTGGTGCTTGCTCCATTCCTAGTTGTTTACTAAATAAGAATGTAAAACATTTTTTCATGTTTCTTGTGTTGTGGATTGTTAAACTTTTTGGACGAATAACAAGTAGATTTTAAGGTAGCAAACTAGAAAATTTGTATTTTTTACTGTAGTTCCTTGACGATACAAATCAATGTTTGTGAAAAGGAGAAAATAGCATGATTCCATCTAAAGAATTGGCCCAAAATCTAAAGCCCAATCCAGCATTTAGAATCTAATTTTAAAGTGGCCGTAACATTTAAAGAACACCGAAAACAAAAACCAATAAATCTAAGCAAACCAGCTTCGATAAAAAAAGGTTGTTGTTAAGAAATGCACGACCAATCATTAAAAGCACAACCAACGCAAAACTTACCAAGAAAATAAAAAATCTCCAAAAAATTTAAATAAAAGAGTCAGTTCATTCAAGAACTAAAAAAGTAGGAGGAAAGATAAGCATGAAAACAAGAAGAAAAAAAGGAGAAATCTAAGCTAATAAATACTGCTTCCTTTGCTAAATAATGAAAAAGTGGAGAACCATAACCAAGCAAGAACGAAAATATTTATCTCATCTCAAAAGAAAGAAAAGAAGGAATCCTCTCCAGCACGTTCGAACTTTCCAAAAAGTTTGGGTGGATCCTTGTAACATCCGAATTGTCAATAGCCAGTGATAATTGCATTCAGCTCCAAGACAAACTTCTTACTCATTCATACAACTGGCGAGCAACTTTGATATCTCCATACTTGACATAACCAAAAATGTCACTAATCCATGTGAATTCAGCTTCCGTAGGTATTTCGACAAACACTTGACGAGCAGAAACCACCAACTCGCTTTTCATATACACCAACGCCAACGCATTACCGACCAACACAATTCGTAGCAGAAGCGACAGAACTGTATATGCTTCAAAGCTGCAAGACAAGATCTGCAGTTGTTCGGAAGGTAGCCGGCACGTAGAAACCATAGGGAGAGAGAGAGAGGCACCTAAGGATGTAGAGTGGCAGGATTCCTCAGATAGAGAATATAGAGATGGTAAGTTGCAGCAAGTGGGAAGCAGAACCCCTAGAGCATTGTGGCGATGGGGGAGGCGACAGGTTGCGACGGCGGGACGGAACGCCGCACTTCTACACGGGAGGACGGAAAAGGGACGAGAGAGTACGCTCGCTTTGCCAGTGTTTGATTGGATTCCGGTCGTGGGAGATGCCCCATCTCAAGAAGGGTGTCTCACGACCAAAAGCCTAACACATCCAAACCACCCAAAACCGTCGATGGCCGCTCATCAGTCAATCGAATGAGAATCAAATCGTTTATAAATTGGATAGTAAGATGATTGGTCCAGATTCACAATCTGATCCAAATCCAACAATTTTTGGATTAGTAAGACCGTTGATTCAAACCTACAACTACATGCAAGTCCAACGTTTTCTTGGATATGATCAACAAGGAGATCCAAATCCAGTAGTTTTTAGATCAGATAAGACCAATGATCTAGACCTACAACTAGATTTAAATCCAACAATTTTTAGATTAGGTAAGACCACTCTATACCCATAACTAGATCCAAATCCTATGATTCGTAGATCGAATAAGGCCTCTGATCGAGAATTACAATACATCCAAATCCAACAATTTTCGTACCACATGAGACCTTTGGTATGAACTCATAGCAAAAAACAGATGCAACAATTTTTCAGATTAGTTGAGACCACTGATCTAGACCACAGTTGATATGAATCTAAGATCCACTTATCGAAGATCAACAATTTTGCGGATTAGGTTAGAACACTGATCTATACCTACAACTAGACGATATGGTTGAAAGGCAACCGTTTTAGAGTGATTCAAGGAAAGAATCTCAGCAAGATCAATCAAAATTAATGATAAAGAAAAAAGAAAATTTTTCCACAAAAATCAGATTTAGTTTTCCATGTTTATCATTGCCAAGATTATAGTGTTAATGATAAGGTTGAAAGACAACCGTTATAGAGAAATTCAAGGAAAGAATTTCAACAAGATCAATCAAAATTAAAGATAATGGGGAAAAAAATCTTTCCACAAAAATCAGATTTAGTTTTCTCATGTTTATCGTTGTCAAGATTATAGAAACTTCAACTATTTGAGCTCGTTCTATGCATTGTGTAACCAAGGCTCATGATGGCCTTCCACATGCACGTTTAATGAAAATAATCTTTTCATTGCTGGTTTTATTTGTTTTGCTTCTTCTTTATTTTTTAACTTGGTATAAGAGCAGGATGCTTGACGAAGAAGAATGAAGCCCATAGGTGGCCTTCATACGACCAACTACATCGTTGCCCTCTTCACCAAAGCGAAGACTCGATCTTGTGAAGAAAATCTTGAGGAACCAAACTTGAGTTTTCTGAATCACTACTAAAGCATGATCTACCTTCACAAAAAACTTCGTGAAACAAATTTGGGCTCGCCGAATTACTGCCAAAGAGATGACATGATCACCTTTTAGAAAATTCTGTACCAAACTTGGACTTTTAGATCCAGCGTCCAGTTTGAGGGAGAATGTTAACGATGCAACCATTCTAAAGAGATTCAAGAAAAGAATCTCAACAAAAACATCATCAGTGCTATCAAACTATCTATGATAGCCACCGATTTAAAAACCGAGGCTATCTATGGACCGAGGCTATCAGGGAACAATCCACTTACCAAAAGCTCCCAGAAACGAGCAGAGTCTTCCCTGCCCCATCTTTCCAGAAGACTCACGCCCTCCTCATTCCAAAGAACAAAAATTGCATTTACCAAAAACAACGTCCAAGACGCTTCGGAATACCTGGCCTCTCTTGCTCAACTGCACCCTGGCGGTCAACTCGTCCGGCCGGAACCCCTTGGCTTTCATTTGCTCCAGCAGCTCCCGCGCCTCGTCCGCCTTCTGCTCCCGACAGAACGCCTCGAACACCGGCACATACGTCGCTGCGCACGCCTAGATACCCTGCCCCAGCATCTCTCTCCATCACGTACTTCTTCGAGTCGTCCAGCCCCCCCTCCTTCGCAGGTCCCCTGATCAGAACGTGATAGGTATAAGCGTTCGGCCTGACGCCGGAGGCGAGCATGCATGAGCACGGTGGCTATTAAACCCAACAGGCAAGCCACATGGACCGATCTAAGGTTCCCTCTCTCGAGTCCAACCTTGTTCACCATATAAGCGGAAATCATAAATCATCAGCATAGAAAAGAACATTCTCAATTAAGAAACTAATAAACTAAACCAACCTTGAATCTTTGGAGGTGAGCCGAAAAACGAACTATCATCAATAACAAGTGGATGATATTGGACTGGAATCTCCGGAGGTCAGCCGAGAGACGAACCATCATCGATAACAAGTCAATTAGTGAAATAATGATGTCTTCGACATTGGCCATCAAGTAGGAAACCCTTGCGAGTTGCATCCTGAATTATGAGAACTGTCACTCATGCATCTTCCCCACAACCATGAAGTGATGGTTCCATATATTTGGCTGGTATTTGGAAGGCTGTTGACCTACCACAGCCCTTAGCCCTAAGCTCACATCTCATAAGGGTGGTGTTTCATGGCTTGCACTCAGCCTTGGTTCTAGGAAAAAGCTTGAGGGAAGTAAGGAAAGGAGTGGAAAGGGAGGTAAGATAAGTCGCCATTAGAACCATTCTTTCGAATGACTTAGCTCAAGAAAGTTTGGTGGTTTATATAAAGTTGCATCACTGTGTACATTACCTGTCTATAATGTTCGAGATAGGTGTTTGCGTAAGTTATTGAAAATATGAGTTCTACAAACTTTCTTAGAAAAGCAGTAATAAAGATCCAGAGTTATTAATAGAATTCTAAAAGTTTATGTAGTTTTGCATTAAGTATAACTTTTAGAATTCTATTAATAACTCTGGATCTTTATTAATTTTTTTTTTAAGATAGTTTGTAGAACTCGTATTTTCAATAACTTACGCAAACACCTATCTCTAACATTATCGACATGCAATACACACTGATGCAGCTTTATATGAACTTATATTGATATAACCAAAACACGATACCATTGATTGAGACTAACAAACAGATCCAAACCCAACAATTTCCATAGTACATAAGACAACAACTGGTTTGAACCTATAGCTAGAAACAAGTCCAATGATTTTTTGAAGATCAGATAAGACCGCTGATCTAAATCCATCGTTGATCAAAATTTAAGAATTTACAAACTAGATAAGACCATTGCTCGAAGTTCAATGATTTTGTAGATTAGATAAGACCACTGATCTTTACCTACAACTAGATCCAAATCTAATGATTTTCATATTGATAAGACCATAGATTTAAACCTACGAACATATCCAAATTCAACAATTTCTTAATCACATAAGACACCTGATGTAGACCAACAACAAGATCCAAATCCAACAATATCCAGATCAGATAAAACCACCAATCTGATACCATGGCTACATCCAATAACCAACAATCTATAGATTAGATAAGACCACTTCCCAAACCTACAACCAGATTAAATTTTGTAATTTTGTTAACACAAAAGACATCGATTCACTTGCATCCCTAGTTTCTTTAAGCATTTTGAACTATTTCTTGTAAGAGTAACTCAATTCTCTGCATATCTGCCAAAATGTCATATCTATCTTGAAACCTATATGGCTCCCTTACTGATTGATGACAATAGTATAATGCAAAAGTGATGATATTCAATCAAATGTTCATTTTTTAGCCCTTTTATTATGCTTTTCATCTTATCTGTTGCTTTCTATGAGCCAGTTGTCTGTTAATCCATAAGAGGAGAGGGCGTGAATGACCTCCCCCTTACGGACTATCCTGACGGGATACTGTCAAAAATGGTTGCCATTGTTATATATATATATATAGCTGGTTTTCTGTGAAAGCCTGCTTTCATATAGTCCATGAGGAAAAATATTCCAACCATTGAGGATGTTACTTAAGGAGATCTTGTCTTTCTAATACGTCAGATTTTAAAGGATAAAACAGTGTAACTGACACAACTATTGATCAGTTGCATTTCCTTGCTGTCATATAAGGAAAGAATCTGTGCTAAAGCACTTAGTTGACAGGAGCCGTGCAAGCCAGACCATTGATTGAGAAGTTTTTTTTGTAACCTCTATAACTTGTACAAGTTTTCTAAGATTTTCTACAATTGTCTTAATTTTTTTGCAAATGATGAAAACTAATAAATAACTTTGAAATCTTTTTAGAAATTGATTTTCTGTCTTTTATTGGAAAAGTTGAGGTAAATTTCTTACATAGTTTTTTAAAGCACCCCGAGATATTTTTAACTTGTGAAAAGTAATTCTCCTTTTTTAGACTTTCATGACTTTCTTACTAATACTTGCAAACTTTGTTTTAAAAAAAAATTATCTCACTATTGAAAATTTTTCTTAGATTTTCTTAAACTCTTTTAAGCCCATGATTCTATATTATCTTGGATGAAAATTTGTATATTTTTTGTCAAGCACTTGGTCTATTAATTTTTTGTGGAATTTTGCTTAGTTACTTAAATATTTTTTTTTGAATGTTTTCTTTACCACTGGTTGTTTAAATTTTAGACTGTGTGGGAATTTTTTAATTTTTTTTTTTAATTTATGAGAATGATTGTCTAATGACTATTAAATGCCTTGTGAACCTTTCATGTCCTTGATAAAATATTGCGAATTTTCTTCTCTAATTTTATTTTGTATTTTCATGGCTTCCAAATTTTTTCTTCTCAATTTTGGAAAGTTGATCTTTTAAATATTTATTATAAAAAATGAGAAAACTCTTGTAGACTCTTGTGCATATTCATGTGCTCATGCGCCCGTTCTTGTGTTACTTTGTTATCATGTATTAAAAGTTTTTTATTTAATATTGTGTCAACAGCTTTTTTGCTAGAGTTTTAATTATTTCCTTCTTTCTGAATAAGGGGTAAACGTTTTTTTGCTTAGTCTTGTTTCTCGCATTTCGTGTCATATTGGACTCATGTTATCAGCACTCTCTCTTCCCATGGGTTTCTTTGTCGCTTACGCTCAAATTTATGCATCGGTGTTGGTTTTAGCTCTCTGCTGTTGAGATTTATGAACACGTCATTCTAAATTGTCTTTGTTTTCTACGGCATTGATACATCCAAATCTTCTAATGCTCTAGATTAGAATACACATATTTCAGTTCACTATTTTTGGGGGATAACTCAATAATTCCTATTACGAAAAAATGGAAAATGGACATCTTGATAATGCATAGATTCCTAGGTTCAAGCCTTCTTTCTGTCTTTTGCTTTCTTGTTTTTCAGTCTCAACTATTGCATTGTGTTGGACATGTTGTATTAACCAGTTAGAGCAGAGAACTATGTCTTGTGCTCCCAGGGACCTTTGTTCCACAGCTACTCTCTTGTTGAAGCTCAACGAGCAGGGTGATTTTTTTTTCTAATGATTCTCTTGATAATGATTCATCATGAGTCTTGCTGTTGGAAAGGTAAGGCATCAGTTACGTGTTTTGCATAATCTTTGTTCTCCTTACTCGGACTGCCCCCATTCTGGTACGAGATTACAGAGATAATATCCGTATCTCCACTGGTCCTACTCAGATTTGTTCATGTATGAAAGGCCAAAGATGATGGGGTATTTCTCCTAAACCTTCAGGCCTTTGAGTGCATTGGACGATAAACATCAAGAAATTTGATATGCTGATCTATAAACGTAGTTCACATCCACTCCCCGAGTGCAAAACTGTGAATAATATGTCATGGCTTGCCCAATCTCTTCCGGAGAAGAGAATAAACGTTAAACTGGAAGAAATGTTCAAGAAAAACTAATGAAAGGCAAGAAGGATAGAATTAGTAAGAACTTGTTCTATGATTCTTTTCTCCCAGCCAACGGAAAACCTGGTCCTCCATCCAGGCACCCGCGAGAGAGCAGCTGTAAAACCTCCACAAAACAAGGAAATAAACTTTGCCGCGGCTTACATAAGGAGTTGTCAATAAAGAAATATTTGTGTTTTTGTTCTTAACCAATAAAGAAATATCTAATCTCTGACAAGACGATGGTTAAGGAGACAAATGGGAGTTAAATCACTGCTGGTTTGTCATTAAAAAAAGGCTAATTTGCCGTTAAGATATCAATCTTTGTGTCTATCATGAGGTTAAGGAACCTATTTCTTCGACCCAAAGACCGTTAATTCATTGACCAAACCAGCTCATTTTGTTCAAGTTACAAAGCTTGGAAAATGTCCAAAGGAAAACCAACATAAATAAAGCCTGCACTCTCACTCCTCAGTTCGCTCAGATTCTTCACCATTCTCTCCAGCAGAAGCCAGTTCCTGCTGCTCTTGTTCTCCTGCACGTGGCATATAATTGGTAAGGTATTTTGACGTTTGGAGATGAAAATATGATTAGGTAAACTACATACTCATGATCTCATATAGAGCCTTCTGAGTTCGCTTTTCAAGCTTATCCAGCTTCTTTTGGATGTCTCTGCGGAGATCCCAATTCGGTTTCTTTGGTGCTATGTTTATGAAAGGATCCTGCATATCCTCGTGATCAAGAGAAATGGTCAGATCGAAAAGACCAAGGGGCATGACCGAAACAAGAATAGCTGCATTTATGTAATACTCAGATGAGGTTAATAAAAAAAAAAAATACCGCAGCTATATCTCGTGGTGCAGCAGGTGCAGAAGAAGCTGGGTCTTCAAACTTGGGTAAGACAGGAGGAGCTAGCTTACTCTCTTGAAGTTGCTTATCATGTGGTAGATAGTTCCTAAACTTCACCCTTATTTCCCTGTTGAAATTTGAGCAGCAGTAGATGTTTGCACAGATTTAGTTTCCAATCAAAGAAAACATACATAAAGAGAACATACAGAAACCTGTTAAAGTCTCAGTAAAGCATGGATTTATAAACATATGAAACAGAACCTATACAGATTAAGATTTCAGATGACTAAAGCATGGGAACCTGGGTTCGACGATCAGCATGTATATGGAACCTCTGCAAGGCTTGAATTAGCTGTTTTGCAGGGATTCAAGCAAATTAATTGCCTTCTCAACGTTAGAAATTGTAAATTTGATCTGTACATTACGCATTACGGAATGAACGTGAGGTGCATGTTTTTTCAGTCAATTTTGTTCCCCAGCTTCACAATAGGAAAATCAATTTCTAGTAAATCATAGACTTCCAAACCGATAAGTAGCAGTCCATTGCATTTGAAGGTCTCAAACCCAAATGATTAATTCAATTAGAACAATGAGATGGAGAACTTACTCCTCTTCAGATTCAGCACCTTCAGCATTGTCTTCCTCCTGGGGAGGATTATCATCAGGCTTGCTGAGTAGTTCATTAGCTTCCTTCAGAGCTTTTAACCTCTCTCTACGAGCAATAGCAGCCTGTTCAATCGACTCTTCCTCTGCAGTCATAGTTTTTTTTATACAGTTCCCTGATTTCCAAAGGCAATCAGACAGTTAATATTCAAACGATCGCTTCCTTCACCAAGGGCATCATAGCACAAACTCTACAGATTTCCAGCAGACTCAAAAACAAAAAATGACAGTTCCAGAGAATTCCTCGTTCTAAGTTACTTCTAACACACATACTTCCAGAAACAGTGATGGTTATATGGGTATTTACGAACAAAATTGACAGATGTTTATCATCTTGACAAAATTGCAGATGGAGTTAAGGTGGTAGAAGAATATATCCATTGGAATGCCAGAGGGAAGATGATCCAATATACTGAAATATCAAATTATTAAATACAGAAGAAAATTAACAGCAACTGCACCAAAGAAGGATATGACCATGCAATTCACTTAAATCAAGGTTTTAGGGGCAAGCGGAATTTTGCATATGCAAGCTACAAAAGAGAAAAGAAGAAAATGAAAATTGAGTTGGCAATAGTGTGTGAATGATACAGCATCAATTCGGTGAATCTGGCAATACCCTGTGTTTCTAAATGTTCGTGTGCTAGATTTTTTATGTGCACAGATATTTTTATCATTTAGCATCATCCTGATGCATTTTTCTTAGGGACCAGATAACGGAAGTTAACTTGGCTCACTTTCCATGGGGATATCTTAAATTCAAGATACAGCATCTATAACAAATAGGTAGCAGACTTTTCAATGCAGAAGGCATAGAGAACATTACCAACCTGATTCACAATTAAAAGCTTTCATGCAACAGAATAAATTCACGAAATTTTGGGGTTGCAAGCTCGTCAACCTCATTGATTTGATTTGTTTGGTGGAACTATATGGCTCAAAATTGCAAAAGGATGACAGCAAGTGCTCCCTGCCTACATTAGGGTAGTGTTTGATGGCTAGGAATTTTAGAATTGGAAATATATTTCTGAAAATATATTTCCTGGAATAAAGGAATGAGAAAAATCTTTTCGATTCCCATTTTGATGTGTGTGGTGACTGAGAAATATATTTCTGTGTTTGATGATAAAGAAATATATTTCCAAAATTATATTTCTGTGTTTGATAATAAGGAAGCATATTTCCAGATTTACATAAGCTTTTGATAATAATGGTGTTTGAACTGCAATTAGGTGAAAATAGCTTGCTTCCCGAGCTTTTTGGAAGTTCTTTCTCATACGTATCCAAAATGAGATATTGATAAGAGTAGAATGCAAAAGTTAACAGCATACGTATCCAACAAACTGCTGATGTACGTTGAGAATGCAAAAGTTAACAGCATATTGATAAGAGTAGAATGCAAAAGGAGGCTATCTGCTTCATCTGGGCCGCGACTCCAAACTTTATAGGGAATTGGCTTGATTTCTCCATCATCAATTCTATGTAGCAAAGGGGTGAATATCTCCCAAGCCGCCTGAAAAAGAAAATCGGTTACTTTTCTTGCTTCCTGTCGACAATGAAATCATAGTCCAATTAAATGAAAGGAGGAGCACAACTTACCTTTAGCTCATCCCTACGGACAAAATGTTGCTGGTCACCTCTTATTCTGCAAATACCAGAAAATCAAGTTAGCCGCTTGTGACATCTCAAACCTGTATACGAAAGAAAAAAAAAAAAAAGGAAACTTGGAAGTGTAAATGAAATATTGACTCGTTCAGGTGACTGGCAAATATTGAATACGGAGCGTGAGCCCTAGGGCTATTGAATTGAACAGCAACTCAAAAATATTATAATGAAGATTCATACAGTAAAAGAGAAAGTTCTTTTTTGGTTGTAACCAGTGTACATCCTAAGAGATAACAACTGAATCTGATTTCATCTCACCTGTCATGAAAGCAATTATACTAACTAGAAGCAAGGTCGACATGAAACTCTTAGATGATCTGTTTGATTTATAATGGATATGTAACTTGGTAAATCTTACTATGTGACATAGTTAAAGGAAAAAGAAAAGCTGAATCAGTGCCATTTTTAACCAGTCAATCAAGCTATGTGAAATTTCACATTGGGTTATTCCATTGGGTTGTTCCATTTCCTTGTTTTGTTAAAAAACGATAAAGATCCTAAATGAGATATTGATAAGAGTAGAATGCAAAAGTTAACAGCATACGTATCCAAAATTAGGCGCTCATATGCCTCAAGAATTACAACATCTTGATAACGTTGTCCGCTATCATATACTCAGATTGAAATGTTTCGGTAGATAAAGAATCGAGAACGGGATCTGAAGTATCAGCACAATTTACGCTGCTGAGTTCTCCAGCTTCCTCGTTTAACTTACTCTGTCCCCAAGACTTCAAACCCACAAAAGTCTTCTGCAACAGAAACAGAAAGAGAGTCATGTGTGTGTCTATGCATATGATAGGGAAGTGCTCACAATTGACTAGCTTCAGTAAACGTGCAACTGTAAAGCAGCTCAAATATGTGCATGATCTCGTAACTCTAATCTAGTATGTGAAATTCATTAACTTTCAAATAAATTGTAACTCATTTTGGTTGTGTTTGATCTGCAGAGGGCACCATCTGGCATTCAAATGGAGGAGGTAAGACTGTGCAGCCGGTTCTTTCTTTGTTTCGTTGCCTTTTCACCGAAATATTTTATCATGAAAACATGTTGTCAGTATGTATGGTACTAGTTCATATTGAAAACAAAAAGCATCGTCCCCCTAAAGAGGAAGAGGATCCCCTGTTTGCTTTCTTGATGCAGTTGTATGAAGTGAACTCCAGAGGGTTGGAGGTCTTCTGCAAGAGCTGGTTTCCCCCACCTTCATCCAAGGTTCGCATCAAGGGTGCTGTCTTCTTCTGCCATGGCTATGGCGATACCTGCACCTTCTTCTTCGAAGGTAAACTACCATCAGAACCGCCGTGCATATGAGGGGAATTAGTGTTAGATTCAACCAACCAGAAATACAAGATCCCCTTCTCGTAAAATGAAAAAACGAAGAGCAGACCAGATGCACAAGCAAAATCATCTGCCGAGTAACCTATGCAATCGACCAATCTAAGCAACAGGAGAAAAGGAAACGAACACCACGGCATAGCTCATAAAAACCGTGAACGACTAATCGAGATTCGAATTAGACTTGGGGCATGTCCAAATCAGCCTACAATTTAGGAAAGATCTTCAAGTAACAGGAATTATCCTTCACTAAGAAGAAAAAAAAAGTCCTAATTTGTTACATCAGATACCTAATGTTGAAGGGGATTATCTCTGTTTACTTCCCACGCAAAAAAGACAAACTCCAAGTAAGGACAGAACACAAGAGTTCTCTTAAACCATATCCACAATCGAAACGGCGCTTCCCACATCCAAGCGATCCTGTTGATGAAGAAGGGACTAATCAAAGCCAAGAGGGGTAAGTAAGAAGGCTCACGTAATCGCGGGCGAAGAAAGCCCTCGCAGTGGTAGCGACGGCGACAGCCCCAAAGATCATGGTAGGTTCTTTTCTCCTCTATGAAAAGAACGGCAGGGCCAGCAAAGACAAGCAAAGATCGAGGATTTCATAGAACGGCAGGGCCAGCAAAGATCGAGGAAATGAGGGAGAGTAAAAATGTCAAAAACCCTCACCTTTTTAAGGAGCTTATCAGGGAATCCTTCGAGTGGAGAGAAGGCTCGCGGCAGGCTGGGGCTTCACGGCGCTTGAGGACAAAGAGCGTTGCGTGAAGACCAAGAGGGCTCCTGCTGCGAGAGGCGAGTTGCTGCGAGAGGCGAGTGAGGGAAGAGGCAGCGATCGAGAGGCGAGTGAGGAAAGAGGCAGCGATGGCAGCGAAACGCGACCGTGCCCTAACGGTCCTAAAAATAATCTCCGGAACATATTTTCAAAAAATAATCTCGAAAAGTTTCGGAAAGTTTTTACATGGAATCGACCACAAGGTCCAAAAAATAATTATGCGTATCAAACACTACCTAGAGAACATAAAAAATAGAAAAAACAAAAGAAAAGCTTAAAAAAAAAAAAATGTCGTTACTCCAAGTAGAATAACTTGAGACTCCTGAAGTCAACTCATTTATAAGAAGTCAAACTCTCCATCAAAAAGTTAATTCTTGAGAGTTATTCAGCAGTGTCAAGCTCAAGCACAATTGGGACAAAAGAAACAATAGAAACTATGATGTCTTCCCTCTCTCTGGTCTTAGTGTCCAAAACTTCTAAACAAAACAAGAGAGTTTCAAACTATACCGATAACTATGATGTCTTCCCTCTCTGGTCTTAGTGTCCAAAACTTCTAAACAGAACAAGAGAGTTTCAAACTATACCGATAAGAATGCACTATAAGTATGTCAACATAGCATAGATAAAGAAGGCAACAAAAGCAAGTCAAGTTATACCCAATAAAATTGATTACTTAAATTAATTGAAATAGTTAATAGGCAATTCAACTTACTGGGATTTTACAATACAAAGAAAAAAAAGAAAGAAAAAGCTAATTCTCTTGGTCATGCAAATGATGATTAATTGAATGCTTGAATCTCCATCACATTTATTCAAGCAGAGAGACAAGTAAGAAATGCACGACCAATCATTAAAAGCACAACCAACAACTTACTGGGATTTTACAATACAAAGAAAAAAAAGAAAGAAAAAGCTAATTCTCTTGGTCATGCAAATGATGATTAATTGAATGCTTGAATCTCCATCACATTTATTCAAGCAGAGAGACAAGTAAGAAATGCACGACCAATCATTAAAAGCACAACCAACGCAAAACTTACCAAAAAAATAAAAATTCTCCAAAAATTTTAAATAAAAGAGTAAGTTCATTCAAGAACTAAAAAAGTAGGAGGAAAGATAAGCATGAAAACAAGAAGAAAAAAAGGAGAAAACTAAGCTAATAAATACGGCTTTTTTTGCTAAATAATGGAAAAGTGGACAACCATAACCGAGCAAGAACGAAAAATATTTATGTCATCTCAAAAGAAAGAAAAGAAGGAATCCTCTCCAACACGTTCCAACTTTCCAAAAAGTTCGGGTGGATCCCTGTAACATCCGAATTGTCAATAGCCAGTGATAATCGCATTCAGCTCCAAGACAAACTTCTTACTCATTCATACAACTGGCGAGAAACCTTGATATCTCCATTCTTGACATAACCAGAAACGTCAGTAATCCATGTGAATTCAGCTTCCGTAGGTATTTCGACAAACACTTGACGAGCAGAAACCACCAACTCGCTTTTCATATACACTGACGCCAACGCATTACCGACCAAGACAATTCGTAGCAGAAGCGACAGAACTGTATATGCTTCAAAGCTGCAAGAGAAGATCTGCAGCTGTTCGGAAGGTAGCCGGTACGTAGAAACCATAGAGAGAGAGAAAGAGAGGCACCTAAGGATGTAGAGCGGCAGGATTCCTCGGATAGAGATGGTAAGCTGCAGCAAGTGGGAAGCAGAAGCCCAAGCGCAGTGTGGCGATGGGGGAAGCGATAGGTTGCGACGGCGGGACAGAACGCCGCACTTCTACGCGGGAGGACGAAAAAGGGACGAGAGAGGACACTCGCTTTGCCAGTGTTTGATTGGATTCCGGTCGTGGGAGATGCCCCGTCTCAAGAAGGGTGTCTCACGAACAAAAGCCCAACGCATCCAAACCACCCAAAACCGTCGATGGCCGCTCATCAGTCAATCAAATCAGAATCGAAATCGTTTATAAATTGGATAGACTAAAAAATGTCTTTTAAATTGAGAAAATCAAATAAATAATTGAAAAACATAAGCACCTTGAAGAAAACAAAATATTATTTTATAAAAAAGGAGAAGAGAAGAAGGAGATCACACGCGTTGCAAGTGTGAACATATTATTCATCGAAATCGTCAGTCCATGCACTACTATATATATTAAACCGAACAAATAATTAATGAGACCGATTGGTTTTGATGATTTCTTCTTAGAAGTTACAACTAACCAATGATATTCTCAGAATACCTACGGACACATGCCCAATAATTGAAAACTTTAAAAAATATGAAAACGATCATTTTACCCTACTAAAAAGAAAATACTTTTGAATAGAAAAATTTCATGGGCCACATTTTTTTTTTCAATTTCTCCAAAACTCCGTCCATTTTATAATTTTCATTGCTGAAACAGGAGGTCGAGGGAGAGTGGATGTACAAAATGTGACTTTCGAATGCTTTTTGTTCATAGAAATTAGTAAACATAAAATAGCATTTTTAGTCATTTTAACATTTTCTGTCAATTAATCAAGCAGGTGCTTGTCAATTATTTTATTGAGTAAAACATCTTTTTACAATTTCTTAAATATTAAACCGTTACCTATAAATATATTAAAGCAGATTTATTACTTGTGAAATTCTCCCATTGTTATGATACAACTACAGAATTATGACTGAGAGAGGTTGGTGTTGAAGGTGCACAAATAAATCATGTGGAACCAAGGCACTTTTTAGAAGCATATCTAAATCTGATAATTTTTGGAACATATAAGACCATTGATCCAGACTCACAATCTGATCCAAATCCAACAATTTTTGGATTAGTAAGACCGTTGATTCAAACCTACAACTACATGCAAATCCAACGTTTTCTTGGATATGATCAACAAGGAGATCCAAATCCAGTAGTTTTTAGATCAGATAAGACCAATGATCTAGACCTACAACTAAATTTAAATCCAACAATTTTTAGATCAGGTAAGACCACTGATCTATACTCAAAACTAGATCCAAATCCTATGATTCGTAGATCGAATAAGGCCTCTGATCGAGAATTACAACACATCCAAATCCAACAATTTTCGGACCACATGAAACCTTTGGTATGAACCCATAGCAAAAAACAGATGCAACAATTTTTCAAATTAGATGAGACCACTGATCTATGCCTACAATTGATCCGAATCTAAGATCCACTTATCGAAGATCAACAATTCCGCGGATCAGGTTAGAACACTGATCTATAGAGGTTGAAAGACAACCGTTTTAGAGTGATTCAAGGAAAAAATCCCAACAAGATCAATCAAAATTAATAATAAAGGAAAAAGAAAATCTTTCCACAAAAATAAGATTTAGTTTTCCATGTTTATCGTTGCCAAGATTAACATCTGTCAATTTTGTTCGTAAATACCCATATAACCATCACTGTTTCTGGAAGTACGTGTGTTGGAAGTAGAACGAGGAATTCTCTGGAACTGTCATTTTTTGTTTTTGAGTCTGCTGGAAATCTGTGGAGTTTGTGTTAAGATGCCCTTGGTGAAGGAAGCGATCGTTTGAATATTAACTGTCTGATTGTCTTTGGAAATCAGGGGACTGTATAAAAAAAACTATGACTGCAGAGGAAGAGTCGATTGCAGGCTGCTATTGCTCGTAGAGAGAGGTTAAAAGCTTCAGTCTGAAGGAAGCTAATGAACTACTCAGCAAGCCTGATGATAATCCTCCCCAGGAGGAAGACAATGCTGAAGGTGCTGAATCTGAAGAGGAGTAAGTTCTGTATCTTGTGGTTGTGCTGGAGGGTTCATTAAGAATGAAGTTTTGCATCTCATTGTTCTAATTGAATTAATTATTTGGGTTCGAGACATTCAAATGCAATGGACTGCTACTTATCGGTTTGGAAGTCTTATGATTTACTAGAAATTGATTTTCCTGTTGTGAAGCTTGAGAACAAAATTGACTGAAAAAGCATGCACCTCATGTTCATTCAGTAATGTACAGATCAAGTTTACAATTTCTAACGTTGAGAAGGCAATTAATTTGCTTGAATCCCTGCAAAACAGCTAATTCAAGCCTTGCAGAGGTTCCATATACATGCTGATCGTCGAACCCAGGTTCCCATGCTTTAGTCGTCTGAAATCTTAATCTGTATAGCTTCTGTTTGACTGTTTCATATGTTTATAAATCCATGCTTTACTGAGACTTTAACAGGTTTCTGTATGTTCTCTTTATGTATGTTTTCTTTGATTGGAAACTAAATCTGTCCAAACATCTACTGCTGCTCAAATTTCAACAGGGAAATAAGGGTGAAGTTTGGGAACTATCTACCACATGATAAGCAACTTCAAGAGAGTAAGCTAGCTCCTCCTGTCTTACCCAAGTTTGAAGACCCAGCTTCTTCTGCACCTGCTGCACCACGAGATATAGCTGCGGTATTTTTTTTTTTATTAACCTCATCTGAGTATTACATAAATGCAGCTATTCTTGTTTCGGTCATGCCCCTTGGTCTTTTCGATCTGACCATTTATCTTGATCACGAGGATATGCAGGATCCTTTCATAAACATAGCACCAAAGAAACCGAATTGGGATCTCCGCAGAGACATCCAAAAGAAGCTGGATAAGCTTGAAAAGCGAACTCAGAAGGCTCTAGATGAGATCATGAGTATGTAGTTTACCTAATCATATTTTCATCTCCAAACGTCAAAATACCTTACCAATTATATGCCACGTGCAGGAGAACAAGAGCAGCAGG
Organism: Nymphaea thermarum; assembly: GCA_011799765.1. Classification (NCBI taxonomy): domain Eukaryota; kingdom Viridiplantae; phylum Streptophyta; class Magnoliopsida; order Nymphaeales; family Nymphaeaceae; genus Nymphaea; species Nymphaea thermarum. The sequence goes on along the minus strand of JAANDH010000249.1, from coordinate 193,334 downwards.
AACTGGCTTCTGCTGGAGAGAATGGTGAAGAATCTGAGCGAACTGAGGAGTGAGAGTGCAGGCTTTATTTATGTTGGTTTTCCTTTGGACATTTTCCAAGCTTTGTAACTTGAACAAAATGAGCGGGTTTGGTCAATAAAAAGTTGTCTGTTCCATGATTCTTTCTTGGATCAATAAAAAGTTCAAAACAAGAACCAAAACTGCTGAAGAGAAGTAAAGTTACACCATGTTTTTGGAACATGAGCACTAAAGAGGGGCTAAACAATGACATGCAAAGCATGAACCCTTACCTTGTCTGGAAAATAATAAGCAACATCAGGAAGAGCATGCACTTCATCATTCCGCTTGTATGTCTCCTGAATTGCAGGATCATTCCAGGCATCAACCAAACTTGAGGCATGTTCACGACTTGCAGCAGGAAAAAATGCATCAAAATTTCCCATGGAAATGGTATCCAGAAGCCAGTCAGAAAAGTGCTTGAGTCTGGTGTTTATTGAATATAAGGAAGAACTCTTTATTGCTTCATCTTCCCCTGAATATAATTGTTCATCAAATAGGGTGGTCACACATGGGCTTATGCATGTCATTATGATTAAGAATGCACAAAAGAATATTGTACAAGAATTGTGATACTGTTGTCACTTGTCAGGTGCTCATGTGAAAAACATATCAATATGCCTATGGAGTATGAATACACAGATAATCTAATGTACAGAAACGCAGAGCATATCTACTTAAATGATCCTGTGAAGCTGTTTGATTCTCGAAGAAGACTTCCTCCTCCAAACGCTCTCTTGCCTCAAACAAAACACCCAGGCACTTGTAGATGTCACTTTGAATTAGGAGCTTCATATCCACTAACTCCTCTTGAGAGAATGTATCAAACAAATACTTTGCCTGTTGAGTTGATGTGACAAATGTAATGCATATGTGAGGAGCAAAGAAATGACAGCAGCGACAATGTTCTCCAGAGCTAGATTATTGACAAGATGAAAAAGTTAATTAGAGGGTCATTTTGTTATCATGCTAAAAACCATAGCATCAAGAAGATATCTTATATAAAACAACATAACTTGAACACATCATGAAACACATCATGAAACACATCATGTATTATTACAGATGTTCATGTTTTGCTTGCTTAAAAACATGTCTAAGCATGAGTATATCCAGTTTTTAACATATTTTCTTTATCCGGAGATCCAGGGTTGGTTTAGCCCTGGATTTCTGGATAAAGAAAACATGTAAGACTGGATATACTCATGCTTAGACGAGTCTCCCACCTTTCTTCTTCCCTCCCCGCGTAAACCTGGTCGATAGCTCTCTTCGATTTCCCACGCTTGACTTTTTAGTTTTGATGGATGACCCCCTCTCTCTCTCTCTCTCTCCCTCCACTTTTCTTCCTTCTTCTCTCTTCGATTTCCCACGCTTGACTTTCAGAACGTCTTCAACTTGCAGTCTTTCGAGAGAGGACACATTCAGGGAAGTAGAGTTTTAGATTTCCATTATTGGAGAGAAGAGATTCAGGGGCTTAGTTAGAAGCGTCATTAAGAAATTTAAGATATCCAAAAAAAAAAAAAAAAAGAAAACAGCGAAGAACGAATTACGGGTTTCACAGAAGTATTTCCAGCCTACCTTGAAAACAAAAGGTTAATTTCCTGTTAAAAAATCGCCATTACTAGAAAGTTAGAAGCGAGTTTTCCGCTGTTAAATTCTTAATAATTGAGCCCAAAAAAATTCTCCCTCTAGTTTTCTTTCATTTTCAAAAGTGACGCGGCATACTTGTGTGAAACCCGTAATTCTTTTTTGTTAAGTAGGCTGGAATTAGCGAGACGCGCTGGTTTGGTTTCTTTCTTATTTTGTTGAGTTCCTCGTTACCACCTCGGTTTCTTTCTCATTCTATCACGTTTCCTCTTGTTTGCATCTTTCAGGTTTGGACTCCCGGGAACTCTGTAAAAAGCGTGTCAATTTCCATGTGAACTAGTGAAGGGCGATCAATTGCAGAGGAACCCAAAACAGCTAAAGGGTAATCTTCACCAAATCGTAACGTTATTGTTTTTATCTCTTGTTGCTACAACTGCTATTCATGGAGTTGGTTTTCTTCTTCTACATCCTCAAATCCTCAAGAGATGCCTATGGTGTCAAGCATTATGAATGCCTAATTTTCGATGGATAATATGAACAATCCCAAGGGAGTTGAGTTGGTAGAGAAAGCTAAATCAAGATTGGTTTCTTCAAACTCGTGTTGGCAGGAAGCTTACCAGAAGCTGTTCTCAAGTTGTGGTGAAATAATTCGAAACCAAGAGAAGCAGTCTAGGCTAGCATGGCATTTGAGTGACTGTTTTCAGAAGGATTCCGGTAGACCTGGTTTCTCTGCTTGCGATTCCGCTATTCCCATGGCTAAGGGCGTGAAAAACTTGGATGAATTTCAGCATAACATCTATCTTTAATTTTTCCTTGAAACAAACGCTATTTGCCATAAGCTACAGTTAAGCATTGCTCAACTTTCAATGTTTTGAAAAGTTTGCTCAACTTTCATTTTGTTTTGATTTTTTTTTTTTGCTTTTTCTCAATGTTGGTGAAGAATTCTCTTCGTGTTGTCTTTAGGTCTGAAGCATTCAAACGGAAAACCGAGAGGTTGGCGAACGAGTTGCAAAGGTCAGCCAGCTTTGTAGAGGAGAAACTGGAGGCTATAGAGGAAAACTCCGATTTATTACTAAAAGATTCTGACAGGATTCATTAACTACAATTGATATGCAGACAGAAGAACTGGTTCGTACATCTAGAGTTGTTGAGGACCACATAGGCAAGGTGTTGGACAAATCAAAAGCCGTCTTTGAGCAGTCCAAAGAGATAGCTGCTTCACAGTCAGCAGTACTACAAGCTCAAGAAAAAATGAAAGAAGGGCTTAGTTCCAGCATGGCATTCCTTGGTGAGTCTTATGATATCTTGGATCAGGGGATTGCAAAGCTGCAGAGGGGAACCCTGGAAATTCAAAGGGAAATACATCAGGTTGGCGATAGCATGTCCTAGCAGATGCAGAGCCTTCAAGACAAAGCAGATGATATTGAAAATGTTGCATCGGTATCATTGAATAAACAGAGGCAGCTCCTGGATGGTCAGTCTCAAGCCCTTCAAAGGGCTCAAGTCTATTACCCAGTTTCTGTCTCAAGTACTGGAGGAAAGCAGGTATTTTCTCTTTTTCTAAAGTCTGCACAAGCTTGGAACTTGCAATTGTCATTAAGTTGAAAAAAAAGTGCCTAAGATTGGCACATCATTTCACAAGCAAATTATCTCCTTATAAGTTGTGAAAGCTGACAATGGTTTCGAGATAGCATTACATCTAAAAAGTATTTCTTTAGTCTTGCGGACTCATAATCGTCTTAACTAGGGGTGGGCATCGGGCCGGGCCGGGCCAGCTCGGCCCGCTAACACCCGGCCCGGGTCGGCCCGTCGGGCCTGAAGCCCGGGCCCGGGCCCGGCCCAATAATGTTTTCGGGCCGGGCCGGGCCGGGTACCGGGCCTGACCACCAAAACCCAGGCCCGGCCCGGCGGCCCGTTTGGAAAAAATGGCTGCAGCCATTGAATCGATGCCCAAATAATCATGTCAGGACTGTTTCTTGCTCAAGCAAACTGCAAGCTAGCTCAGAACCTGTCAAGCTTCCAAAAATCGCCACGGCTCAACCAGACGTCCAAAAATCCTGAGATTTGGATTGAAGGGAGCTAAGACACCCTAGATTGGACGCCCAAAAGATTGGATCCAAAGGAGGTCTCCAAGTCCCAGTCGTTGAAGGATCTCCAGGCTGCAGTCGACAGGTTCAACTCGGGGGTNCTCGATTTCTCGCAGCAATCACACAGAAGAGACGTGATTCAATGTTTGCTACCGAAATCCATCGATCCCTCACTCGATTAAGCTTTCTGATCACAGTGTTAGACAGTCGGAGAACAGACTTACATCGGAGAAACGGGCCTGTCGGGCCGCCGCCGGGCCGGCGTATCCGGCCCGGGCCCGGCCCGCTTCCCCTATCGGGGCGGTCTGTTGGGCCCGGGCCGGGATTTCCCCGGCCCAAACCCGTACCGGGCCGGGCCGGGCCGGCCCGCCGGCGGCCCGGCCCGACGCCCACCCTTATTCTTAACCTCAGACCTTCTGCAATATATATTGCTTTGCCGTGTGCATGAGTCAAAGTACAATTGGCTACTCCAACGACCAAATGCAGTAAAGTAAACTGAACAACAAAGTCGAGGGAGACGTTTTGGGGGAAGTAAATAGGTCAATGGTGTCAAACACCAGCAATTGTAATTTACATATCAAGGAACAAGAGCAAGGTCCTTGGAGAGAAGTTTTTCCTTCATCAGATTCACCTAATGGGTAACACAGAATGCTACTGCAGCACCAAAGAGAAGTACCATGAGTCCGAGGAACCCAAATCATGTTTTTCCAGCCCTCTTTCTCTTTACGACTAGGAACGCTAACATCAGAGTTTTACAATCTATGTTCGCCTGAATCATGTTTTTCCAGCCCTCTTTCTCTTTACGACTAGGAACGCTAACATCAGAGTTTTACAATCTATGTTCGCCTGGTTAATCCATCTGAGACTGAGAGTATCATGTTGGTCATCTACCAGAAAAAATAGAGCTAATCTATGGTATGCTCATACTAATCGAGTTTAAGAGCTCCTGAAATAGTCAGAATTGAAACAAGGATGGTCAACGCCAATCGACTCAGCAATTATCTACTTGTATATTTGCATATGAATATGTGGGGTAGTTTGTGAGACCCACCACGACGTTATTGAAGGAAAAGAATTCAAGGGTACTAGGTTCTGTTGCGCTTCGGATTTCAAATGTGACTCATTTGAAATTCCTTTTAGTTGGGTTCACAATTTTTTTCTTTTAAGAAGCTGGGACTCATATATATAAACAAAAATGAAGATTTGTGATGTTTGGTAGCCTCGGGTTTGATCTCAAATTTTCCAAACTGAGATCCTTAGATTGTGTTTGATAGCTTCGGTTTTTAAATCAGTGGCTACCATAGATTGTCTGATAGCACTGTTGATGTTTTATGGAAGGCCACCATGGGCCTTGGTTTTAGAATACATATAACGAACTTAAATAGTTAAAGTTCTTATAATATTAGCAATGACAAACATGAGAAACTAAATTTGATTTTTGTGGAAAAATTTTCTTTTTCTTTTATCATTAATTTTGATTAATCTTGTTGGGATTCTTTCTTGAATCTTTTTAGAATAGTTGTCTTTCAACCTTATCGTTAACATTCTCCCTCAAACTGGACGATGGATCTAAAAATCCAAGTTTGGTACAGAATTTTGTAAAAGGTGATCATGTCATCTCTTAGGCAGTAATTCGGCGAGCCCAAATTTACTTCATGAAGTTTTTTATGAAGGTAGATCATGCTTTAGAAGTGATTCAGAAAACTCAAGTTTTGTTCCTCAAGATTTTCTTCACAAGATCGATTCTTTGCTTTAGTGAAGAAGGCAACGATGTAGTTGGTCGTATGCAGGCCACCTATGACCTTCATTCTTCTTCGTTAAGCATCCTGCTCTTATACCAAGTTAAAAAATAAAGAAGAAGCAAAACAAATAAAAACCAGCAATGAAAAGATTCTTTTCATTAAACGTGCATGTGAAAGGCCACCATGAGCCAAGTTGGAGGTTCTTATAATCTTGGCAACTTTAAACATAAGAAATTAAATCTGATTTTTGTGGAAATATTTTTTTTTCCTTTATCTTGAATTTTGATTGATCTTGTAGTGATTCTTTCCTTGAATTTCTGGTTGTCTTTCAACCTTATCATTAACACTATAATCTTGGCAACGATAAATATGAAAAACTAAATCTGATTTTTGTGGAAATATTTTTTTTTTCTTTATCATTAATTTTGATTGATCTTGTTGGGATTCTTTCCTTGAATCACTCTAAAACAGTTGTCTTTCAACCATATCGTCTAGTTGTAGGTATAGATCAGTGTTCTAACCTGATCCGCGAAATTGTTGATCTTCGATAAGTGGATCTTAGATTCGTAGATCAATGGTCTCATCTAATTTGAAAAATTGTTGCATCTGTTTTTTGCTATGGGTTCATACCAAAGGTTTCATGTGGTCCGAAAATTGTTGGATTTGGATGTGTTGTAATTCTCGATCATAGACCTTATTCGATCTACGAATCATAGGATTTGGATCTAGTCTTGGGTATAGATCAGTGGTCTTACCTGATCTAAAAATTGTTGGATTTAAATCTAGTTGTAGGTCTAGATCATTGGTCTTATCTGATCTAAAAACTATTGGATTTGAATCTCCTTGTTGATCATATCCAAGAAAACGTTGGATTTGCATGTAGTTGTAGGTTTGAATCAACGGTCTTACTAATCCAAAAATTGTTGGATTTGGATCAGATTGTGCGTCTAGATCAATGGTCTTATATGTTTTAGAAATTATCAGATTTAGATATGCTTCTAAAAAGTGCCTTGGTTTCACATGATTTATTTGTGCACCTTCAACCCCCACCTCTCTCAGTCATAATTCTGTAGTTGTATCATAACAATGGGAGAATTTCACAAGTAATAAATCTGCTTTTAATATATTTATAGGTAACTGTTTAATATTTGAGAAATTGTAAAAAGCTGTTTTACTCAATAAAATAATTGACAAGCACCTGCTTGATTAATTGACAAAAAATGTTAAAATGACTAAAAATGCTACTTTATGTTTACTAATTTCTATGAACAAAAAGCATTCGAAAGTCACATTTTGTACATCCACTCTCCCTGGGCCTCCTGTTTCAGCAATGAAACTTATAAAATGGATGGAGTTTTGGAGAAATTGAAAAAAAAATATGGCCCATGAAATTTCTCTATTCAAAAGTATTTTCTTTTTATCTGGGTAAAATGATCGTTTTCATATTTTTTAAAGTTTTCAATTATTGGTCATGTGTCCGTAGGTTATTCTATGATTATCAGTGGTTAGTTGTAACTTCTCAGAAGAAATAATCAAAACCAGTCGGTCTCATTAATTATTTGTCCGGTATAATATATATATATATATATATATATATATATATATATATATATATATATATATAGTAGTGCATGGACTGACGATTTCAATGAATAATATGTTCACACTTGCAACGCGCGTGATCTCCTTTTTCTCTTCTCTTTTTTATAAAATAATATTTTGTTTTCTTCAAGATGTTTATGTTTTTCAATTATTTATTTGACTTTCTCAATTTAAAAGACATTTTTAGTCTAGCCAATTTATAAACGATTCGATTCTGATTCGATTGACTGATGAGCGGCCATCGACGGTTTTGGGTGGTTTGGATGCGTTAGGCTTTTGGTCCTGAGACACCCTTCTTGAGACGGGGCATCTCCCACGACCGGAATCCAATCAAACACTGACAAAGCGAGCATCCTCTTTCGTCCCTTTTCTGTCCTCCTACGTAGAAGTGCGGCGTTCCGTCCCGCCGTCGCAACCTGTCGCCTCCCCCATCGCCACACTGCGGTAGGGCTTTTGCTTCCCACTTGCTGCAGCTTACCATCTCTATTCGAGGAATCCTGCCGCTCTACATCCTTAGGTGCCTCTCTCTCTCTCTCTCTCTCTCTATGGTTTCTACGTGCCGGCTACCTTTCGAACAGTTGCAGATCTTGTCTTGCAGCTTTGAAGTATATACAGTTCTGTCGCTTATGCTACGAATTGTGTTGGTCGGTAATGCGTTGGCTTCGGTGTATATGAAAAGCGAGTTGGTGGTTTCTGCTCGTCAAGTGTTTGTCGAAATACCTACGGAAGATGAATACTCATGGATTACTGACGTTTTTGGTTATGTCAAGTATGGAGATATCGCGTTGGCTTCGGTGTATATAAAAAGCGACTTGGTGGTTTCTGCTGGTCAAGTGTTTGTCGAAATACCTACGAAAGCTGAATACACATGGATTACTGACGTTTCTGGTTATGTCAAGTATGGAGATATCAAGGTTTCTCGCCAGTTGTATGAATGAGTAAGAAGTTTGTCTTGGAGCTGAATCCAATTATCACTGGCTATTGACAATTCGGATGTTACAGGGATCCACCCGAACTTTTTGGGAAGTTGGAACGTGCTGGAGAGGATTCCTTCTTTTCTTTCTTTTGAGATGAGATAAATATTTTCGTTCTTGCTTGGTTCTCCACTTTTTCATTATTTAGCAAAGGAAGCAGTATTTATTAGTTTAGTTTTCTCTGTTTTTTCTTCCTGTTTTCACGCTTATCTTTCCTCCTACTTTTTTAGTTCCGGAAGGAACTGACTCTTTTATTAAAAATTTTTGGAGATTTTTTATTTTCTTGGTAAGTTTTGCGTTGGTTGTGCTTTTAATGATTGGTCGTGCAGTTCTTAGCAGCAACCTTTTTTTATTGAAGCTGGTTTGGTTAGATTTATTGGTTTTTTTTGTCTGTGTTCTTTAAATGTTACAACCACTTTAAAATTACATTCTAAATGTTGGATTGGGCTTTAGATTTTTGGCAAATTCGCATCTCCCACGACGGAATCCAATCAAACACTGTCAAAGCGAGCGTCCTCTCTCGTCCCTTTTATGTCCTCCCGCGTAGAAGTGTGGCGTTCCGTCTCGCCGTTGCAACCTGTCGCCTCCCCCATCGCCACACTGCGCTAGGGCTTCTGCTTCCCACTTGCTGCAGCTTACCATCTCAATGCAAAAGTCATAGAGAACGTTGCCAACCTGATTCACAATTAAAAGCTTTCATGCAACAGAATAAATTCATGAAATTTTGGGGTTGCAAGCTCGTCAACCTCATAGATTTGATTTGTTTGGTGGAACTATATGGCTCAAAATTGCAAAAGGATGACAACAAGTGCTTCGTCCCTACAATAGAGAACATGAAAAATGGGAAGAACATAAAAACAGCTAAAAAAAAGGGAATGTCGTTACTCCAAGTAGGATAACTTCTGACTCCTAAAGTCAACTCATTTATAAGAAGTCAAACTCCGCCATCAAATTACATAAAAAGTTAATTCTTGAGAGCTACTTCAGCTGCAGTGTCAAGCTCAAGCACAACGGGGGCAGGAGAAACAACAGAAACTATGATGCCTTCCCTCTCTCTGATCTTATTGTCCAAAACTTCCAAACAGAACAGGAGAGTTTCAAACTATACCGATAAGAATGCACTATAAGTATGTCAACATAGCATAGATAAAGAAGGCAACAAAAGCAAGTCAAGTTATACCCAATAAAATTGATTACTTGGTTAATTGAAATAGTTAATATGCAATTCAACGTACTGGGATTTTACAATTGTATTTTTTTCTTTAGTTCCTTGACGACACAAATCAATGTTTGTGAAAAGGAAAAAATAGCATGATTCCATCTGAAGAATTGGCCTAAAATCTAAAGCCCAATCCAGCATTTAGAATCTAATTTTAAAGTGGCTGTAACATTTAAAGAACACAGACAACAAAAACCAATAAATCTAACCAAACCAGCTTCAATAAAAAAAGGTTCCCGCTAAGAAATGCACGACCAATCATTAAAAGCACAACCAACGCAAAACTTACCAAGAAAATAAAAATTCTCCAAAAATTTTAAATAAAAGAGTAAGTTCATTCAAGAACTAAAAAAGTAGGAGGAAAGATAAGCATGAAAACAAGAAGAAAAAAAGGAGCAAACTAAGCCAATAAATACTGCTTTTTTTGCTAAATAATGAAAAAGTGGACAACCATAACCAAGCAAGAACGAAAAATATTTATGTCATCTCAAAAGAAAGAAAAGAAGGAATCCTCTCCAGCACGTTCCAACATTCCAAAAAGTTCGGGTGGATCCCTGTAACATCCGAATTGTCAATAGCTAGTGATAATCGGATTCAGCTCCAAGACAAACTTCTTACTCATTCATACAACTGGCGAGAAACCTTGATATCTCCATTCTTGACATAACTAGAAACGTCAGTAATCCATGTGAATTCAGCTTCCGTAGGTATTTCGACAAACACTTGACAAGCAGAAACCACCAACTCGCTTTTCATATACACCGAAGCCAACGCATTACCGACCAACACAATTCGTAGCAGAAGCGACAGAACTGTATATGCTTCAAAGCTGCAAGACAAGCTCTGCAGCTGTTCGGAAGGTAGTCGGCACGTAGAAACCATAAAGAGAGAGAGAAAGAGAAAGGCACCTAAGGATGTAGAGCGGCAGGATTCCTCGGATAGAGATGGTAAGCTGCAGCAAGTGGGAAGCAGAATCCCTAGCGCAGTGTGGCGATGGGGGAAGCGATAGGTTGCGACGGCGGGACAGAACGCCGCACTTCTACGCAGGAGGACGAAAAAGGGACGAGAGAGGACGCTCGCTTTGCCAGTGTTTGATTGGATTCTGGTCGTGGGAGATGCCTTGTCTCAAGAAGGGTGTCTCAGGACCAAAAGCCTAACACATCCAAACCACCCACAACCGTCGATGACCGCTCATCAGTCAATCGAATCAGAATCGAAATCGTTTATAAATTGGATAGACTAAAAAATGTCTTTTAAATTGAGAAAATCAAATAAATAATTGAAAAGCATAAACACCTTCAAGAAAACAAAATATTATTTTATAAAAAAGAGAAAGAGAAGTAGGAGATCACGCGCGTTGCAATTGTGAACATATTATTCATCGAAATCGTCAGTCCATGCACTACTATATATATATATATATATATATATATATATATATATATATATATATATATGACCGGAGACTGGTTTTGTTGATTTCTTCTGAGATGTTACAACTGACCATTGATATTCGTAGAATAACCTACGGACACATGCCCAATAATTGAAAACTTTAAAAAAATATGAAAACGATAATTTTACCCTAATAAAAAGAAAATACTTTTGAATCAAAAAATTTCATGGGCCACATTTTTTTTTTTTCAATTTCTCCAAAACTCCATCCATTTTATAAGTTTCATGATAAAACATGAGGCCCAGTGAGAGTGGATGTACAAAATGTGATTTCGAATGAGTTTTGTTCATAAAATTAGTAAAACATAAAGTAGCATTTTTAGTCATTTTAACGTTTTCTGTCAATTAATCAAGCAGGTACTTGTTAATTATTTTATTGAGTAAAACAACTTTTTACATTTTCTCAAATATTAAACAGTTACCTATAAATATATTAAAAGCAGATTCATTAATTGTGAAGTTCTCTCATTGTTATGATAAGACTACAGAATTATGACTGAGAGAGGTGGGGGTTGAAGGTGCACCAATAAATCGTCTGGAACCAAGACACTTTTTAGAAGCATATCTAAATCTGATAATTTTTGGAACATATAAGACCATTGATCCAGACTCACAATCTGATCCAAATCCAACAATTTTTGGATTAGTAAGACTGTTGATTCAAACCTACAACTACATGCAAATCCAACGTTTTCTTGGATATGATCAACAAGAAGATCCAAATCCAGTAGTTTTTAAATCAGAGAAGACCAATGATCTAGACCTACAACTAGATTTAAATCCAACAATTTTTAGATCAGGTAAGACCACTGATCTATACCCAAAACTAGATTCAAATTCTATGTTTCGTAGAATGAATAAGGCCTCTGATAGAGAATTACAACACATACAAATCCGACAATTTTCGGACCATATGAAACCTTTGGCATGAACCCATAGCAAAAAACAAATGCAACAATTTTTCAAATTAGATGAGACCACTTATCTAGGCCCACAATTGATCCGAATCTAAGATCCACTTATCGAAGATCAATAATTTCACGGATCAGGTTAGAACACTGATCTATACCTACAACTAGACGATATGGTTGAAAGGCAACCGTTTTAGAGTGATTCAAGGAAAGAATCCTAGCAAGTTCAATCAAAATTAATGATAAAGGAAAAAGAAAATCTTTCCACAAAAATCAGATTTAGTTTTCCATGTTTATCGTTGCCAAGATTATAGTGTTAATGATAAGGTTGAAAGACAACCAGAAATTTAAGGTCAATCAAAATTAAAGATAAAGGGAAAAAAAATCTTTCCACAAAAATCTGATTTAGTTTTTCATATTTATCATTGCCAAGATTATAGGAACTTCAACTATTTAAGCTCGTTCTATGCATTGTGTAACCAAGGCTCATGGTGGTCTTCTACATGCACGTTTAATGAAAAGAATATTTTCATTGATGGTTTTTATTTATTTTGCTTCTTCTTTATTTTTTAACTTGGTATAAGAGCAGGATGCTTGACGAACAAGAATGAAGCTCATAGGTGGCCTGCATACCACCAACTACATCGCTGCCTTCTTCACCAAAGCGAAGACTCGATCTTGTGAAGAAAATCTTGAGGAATCAAACTTGAGTTTTTTGAATCACTACTAGAGCATTATCTACCTTCACAAAAAACTTCATGAAGCAAATTTGGGCTCGCTGAATCACTGCCAAAGAGATGGCATGATCACGTTTTACAAAATTCTGTACCAAACTTGGACTTTTAGATCCATCATCCAGTTTGAGGGAGAATGTTAACGATAAGGTTGAAAGGCAACCATTATAAAGAGATTCAAGAAAAGAACCCCAACAAGATTAATCAAAATTAATGATAAAGTAGAAAGAAAATTTTTCCACAAAAATCAGATTTAGCTTCTCATGTTTATCATTGTTAAGATTATAAAAACTTTAACTATTTAAGTTTGTTCTATGCATTGTGTAACCAAGACCCATGGTAGCCTTACATGGTGAAAACTATGTACGTTTAATGAAAAAACGTTAAACCCACCTGTACAACCCACCCAACATTTGATGAACAAAAAGATCACAAGTTTCTGCATATGCTAAAAGGGAGAATGTTTGAAATAAATATTAAAGGATGAAGATAAACACTTAAACCAACAAAGCAGTGGCGGAGCCACTTGGTGGCTAGTGCCCACCCAACCTTACAAACTTTACTTATTTTGATGTTAATATTTTCATATATTGCCACTAAAACTTTGATGCAAGGGGCGTAAAGTACTTATATAACAAGACAACTTATATTTAAATGGATATGAGATTTGAATCATATGGTCGCAGTCATGTTCTAGTATGTTACTTTTTTGAGTTGTAAATGATAGTAAGCGCGACACTTAAATGATGTGTCTACTAAACCTTAGAATGTTAAAACTTTAGGGTATGATTTAATTTAAAATTTTTACATTGCAGTTTTTTTCATAAGTAAATATTAAAAAAAATAAACAAAAACTACCAATGGTAATCAATATAAGTATTAGAAACATATGATTATATGAAAAGATACATAAAATTGTGTTGTATCCGCCCCATTGAATTGCGGGTGAATTTGTTTATTTTTCACTGTCTTCATTTAAGGATCGGGTTCATATTTTCAACATTTTACCGCATACGTTATTGCAACCTTACAACCGCCATTGCAGTTGAAGTTGGGGATGCTGTTCACCCACTCTCTCTCTCACACACACACACACACACAGGCTTCTTGGAAGATCATTGTGATCCTTGCCTTCAAATGGTAAAGCGTACAATCACAAGTGCGGTCGGGGTGACATGAGAATGATGCAAGGGGAGAGAAAAAGAAATTCCATATCAAAAGACGAGCAACAGCTCGTCGTTTTCATTTTAAAGCACCAGACAACAGTCGTCTACACTCTTGCAGGCTTGCAGCTGTCAAAAATGGATACATGGACACCCCCATTAACACTCGTTCATGTTTGGACCGCACGAATAAACTTAATCACTGTTTATTATTTTTTAAGATAGATTTTTTAAGCGAGTAAGCTCATGAGTTATTGAACAAGTTATGTTGTTATGTTTTAATAACAACAGCGTAGATTCCCAGGATGCCCAACGAAAGAGCAGCAAGTGAACCAGCTTGTTCGTTTTCTTTGGAGCAGGCAACATTTTATACATAATATTGGCCTCCCCAGCAATGAAGACAACCCCGATAAACATCGAAACTGGATGAATCTGCACATCAGTGGGCATATGCTGTAGCAGCAAACCTTATTCCGAAAGGACTAGAAAAAAGGGGAAGGAAAACTCAGATCATGTTACGTTAAAGATCCTCTGTTTATCCTGAGCGCTAAAAGAAAAACCTCCCCTATAGTGCAGGTTCCACACAAGCATGAGCACGGTGGCTATTAAACCCAATAGGCCAGATGGACCGATCTAAGCAGGTTCCTTCTCCCAGATCAATTATTCACCATATAAACAGAAGTCATCAGCACAAAAAAGAACATTCTCAACTAAGAAACTAATAAACTAAACCAACCTTGAATCTTTGGAGGTGAGCCGATAGAAATCTCCGGAGGTCAGCCGAGAGATGAACCATCATCGATAGCAAGTCAATTAGAGAAATAATGATGTCTTCGACGTTGGCCATCAAGTAGGAGACCCTTGCGAGTTGCATCCTGAATTGTGAGACACATGGAGGCATTATATAAACCACCAAACCTTCTTGTGCTAAGTCATTCGAAAGAACATGATGCAACTCGCAAGGGTCTCCTACTTGATGGCCAACGTCGAAGACATCATTATTTCTCCAATTGACTTGCTATCAATGATGGTTCGTCTCGTCCCTCGGCTGACCTCCGGAGATTCCAGTCCAACATCATCCACTTGTTATCGATGATAGTTCGTCTATCGTCTCACCTCCAAAGATTCAAGGTTGGTTTAGTTTATTAGTTTCTTAGTTGAGAATGTTCTTTTCTGTGCTGATGATTTCTGTTTGTATGGTGAACAATTGATTTAAGGTTGGATTCGGGAGCTTAGATCGGTCCATCTGGCCCACTAATTGAAAACTTTAAAAAATATGAAAACAATCATTTTATCCTAATAAAAAGAAAATACTTTTGAATAGAAAGTTTTCATGGGCCACATTTTTTTTCAATTTCTCCAAAATTCCGTCCATTTTATAAGTTGCATTGCTAAACAAAAGGCTCAGGGAGAGTGGATTTACGAAATATGATTTATGATTTTTTTTTTCATAGAAATTAGTAAAGATAAAGTAGCATTTTCAGTCATTTTAACCTGTTCTGTCAAATTAATCAAGCAGGTGTTTGTGAATTTTATTAAGCAAAAGCTCCCAACCAGCCAGCATTAGTATACTAATAATTTGAAATGAGTATCAATTGAAAAATGTATAACTGATTGTTTCCTGCCAATATCTATAGAATCCTTTTGACATAGCTCGAGTATTCTTGAGAGTTTTCATATACATAATATCAAGTCAGCAAGAATAGCAATTGGAGAACTCCTAGTATAGGTATATAAAGGGTCCCCATCTTCAAATTTTGTTGCAATTATGTTAAGTCAGACTTGTTGCCACCAGATGCTGATAAGATCTATGGTTACAAAGAAAGGATATGGCAGACACTGTTTCCAAAGATGAGACCTCAAATGTGTAAAATGATTATAAATACATGTACTCTCTCCAGTGGCACTGTTAAAAAAAAGAGAGAGTCTTCATTCTGGAGCGGAGACTCCAGCATGAGCCTCCCAGAACGAGACCTCATCGGGCAGCGAGCACCGCCGACCAAGCAAGCAACAGGTCGGCAGGTGGAGAAAATTCTTCGGCAGAAAGATAACCCTCGAGGTGAGCCGAAGAAATATCAAGTCAAGTGGATAGGCGAGGGAAACCCAACGTGGGAGTATGCGTATTGCATGCGGCAGTGCTACCCGTTGGACGTGAAGGCCTACCACAGCAGATAGCGCCGAGGACGGCGCTTGTTTTGAAGGGGGGAGCCTGTTCCCCTGTGTCAGGGTTGTACGAACTTTGCTTTTGTTTTAGTTTGCTTCTTTCGTTTATGTTGGGCCTTGGTGTAAGCTTGAGTGTTTTTCTGTGTCGGAGCACCCTCCCAAGGTCCTTTGCAAGTGTAATATTGGGGTTCCCAGTTTTGGTTGGTCGGCTTGGGAACTTTGTAAGTGGCTTCGGCCAACCTATGTAAGTAAAGTTGTTTTGACTTACTTGCGTCTATCTTGTGATGTACTCTTCTTTGAAGTGAATATATACATTGCGAGTTTTCTTTCCACACTTTGTGTTCAAAGTTTTCGAGAAGCGTCCAAGTGATTTCCTCTAGCTTGGACTAAGTGAAGGCTTGCGGCCTACTGGCGAGAGTTTGGCCGCGCCACGCGGGCTGAAGAAGTCGGCCGGGCTGAAGAAGTCGGCCCGTGACATCTTCTTTCTCCTTAGTTTGTATGCTCTTTTTTGTTGACTCTACATCAGAGCCAAAGACTCACTTGTCATGGCTGCATCATTTTCTTATGGCATCTCCCAAACTGCTCTTGCTGCACCATATACACGTTAAAATGTTTTCTCAAGTCTGGTTTAAGTTAAGCTTGATCGATCAAATTATCTTCTCTGACATTCTCAAATTGAAAGTGTTATGAAGAGTCAAAATCTGATCAAGTATGTTAATGGGAGGTGTCCCGCTCCTCCTGAATTTCTTGATGAAGCACACACACACAAGAATATGTTGCTTATGATTTATGGCATCGTGAAGACCAACTTGCATTAAGTTGGATCAAAGTCTATGTGACTCAACTAGTTATGTCACCATTGGTTCATGTTAGCACGGCTAGAGATGCTTGGCGCATCCTTGAAAAATAGTATGCCTCGCAAAAATAATCTTCGTATTATTCAATTGAAAAGATAACTATTAACATCAAGAAAGGAGGGGCATCTATGACTGATTACCTTCGACACACTAGTTTTATAAATGATTCTCTTAGCACCGTGCAACATTTTGTCTCAAATACAGATCTTGTTCTCTATACTTTCAATGAGTTGAGTTCTAAATATGGGTCTTTCATTATCACAGTTACTGCTTTTAAAAATCTACCTTCATGCTCTGAATTATATGATATGTTGATCACTCAAGAGCAACATCTTGAAATGCTTTCCTCACCCCAACTAACTCAAGTTGAAGCCACAACCACTGCCTTTATTGCATAACAAGGGCGTGGGCACGGTAGCTATAATGGTGGCAGGGGTCGAGGCTATAATGGAGGCAAAGGAAACTATGGTAGAAATAATAATATTTACAAGTTCAGCCAAGAACTGACTTGTCAATACTGTAGAAGAAAAAATCACACAGCTCGACAGTGCTATAATATTCCAAAGGTGCTCATGGCCATGGCACTCAACAAGGGAAAATTTGATAATGCATCTAATAGCCAAGAAATTGCTAACAATACTCAAGACTCGGCCTGGTATCTAGACTCAAGTGCTTCCCACCATGTGATGAACTTAGATCAAAATATGAAAGGTAGACTTCCCTATCATGGATCTAATTCTATTATTGTTGGTAATGGTAGTAAGATGCTAATTAAAAATATAGAAATCTTCTCCCTACCTAGCAAAACATCATCTTTTAGTTTTGAAAATTGTGCTGCATGCTCCTGAGGCACACAAGAATATGCAGAGGGGCAAGATCCTTCACACAGGGCCGATTGAGAAAGGATGACTCTGTAGATGGACGAGAGAGAGAAAGGACTCTAAAGGCAATCCAATCAACATTGAAGATGATTGTCAATGAAAGACTCCTAATACTTCTTTAGTTTCACAGAATTCTTGCTCATATTTTCAGTTGTGCCATTTGTGTCTAGGACATGCCCACTTCCAGTTATTGAACTCCTTGGACACTATTGGTTTGATTTCTGTTAATGACAAACACAAATTGGATTTTTGTTCTTTATGTATGCTTAAAAAAAGACATAAAATTCTTTTTTCTAAGGCTGAATTTCATGCTACTAAACCACTTGAAGTGTTACATGCTGATATTTGGGAGGCTAGCACCATGTGCTTCACGAGAAGGGTACATGTATTATATTTTAATGGTTAACAACTACTCTCGCTTCTCATGGATCTTTCGCTTGTCCAAGAAAAGTGATATGTGTCCATGTTTTAAAACTTTCTTAAGCATAGTGGAGCATCAACTTGAGACAAAAATTAAAATTTTCCATTCATATGGAGGAGGGGAATTCATGAGCAAATAATTACCACATTTCTTGAAAATCAAGGTATTCGTAGATAGATAACATGTCCTTATACATCCCAGCAGATGAAATAGTAGAAAGAGACTATTTGGTGGAAACGAGACTTACCATGATTATTCATGCCAATATGCCACAAAAATTTTGGTTTGATGTTTTTAAAATGGTTGTTCATCTTATTAACATGTTGCCTATTGCAGACTTGCAAATGATGCAGTATGAGAAGCTCTTGCATGAAGTTCCTAAATATAATCACATAAGAACTTTTGGATGTACCATATATCCTTTGAATGGCGCTAGACGTAATTCAAAATTAGAACCAAAAGCTCGAGCTTGTGTTTTCATTGGCTATGGAAGCTGCCATAAAGGTTATATTTGTTACAATCGAGTTTCCAATCGTGTTATCATATCTAGGCATGTTATATTTGACGAAGAAAATTTTTTATACTCTCATTGTGGTTCCTCCGTTACTGCGTCAAACATTTCAAGTTGGCTAAAGTTGTCTAGTTCTGAGGGCATTAAACCTAGACCGATTGATAAGTCTGAAATGAGTTCACCCGTTATTGAGTTGCCCAGACTCATTCCTACCCAACCAAGTCAAAATTTCCCAATAATTCAAACTGATTCTAATCCCTTTGAGTCACCTTCAAATGATGAACCTGGCAACCAGTTAGTCGAGCCCACTAGATCCCAATCACATGGTAACGAGGTCCTAAGATGGGACTCGGCGACCTAGATTCTTCACCTACTTGACCCAAACCATTCCTGAAACTAAACCTACCTCTCCATAAGAGGCACAATGGAATCACAAATGGGTTAATGCTATGGAAAGCGACATGGGTGCTCTCTACAAAAATGAAACATGTGATCTTGTGCTAAGACAATCTCATTTTAATGTCATTAGATGCAGATGGGTCTACAAAATCAAGCGACACTTTGATGGAACGATGACAAGATACAATGCCAGATTAATAACCAAAGGATATAATCAAATAGAAGGAGTAGATTATTTTGATACTTTCAGTCTGGTTGTTAAACTAACTGCTATTTGACTTGTCTTGTCTATTGCCTTCAGTCATGGATGGTGCATTCAAAACTTGACGTTAATAATGTCTTCCTTCACAGGACATTGAAAGAAGAAGTCTTTATGACTCAACCTCTAGGGTTTGAAGATCCAAAATTGCCTAATCATGTCTGCAGACTCAAAAAATCTTTTTATGGACTCAAGCAAGCTCTCCGAGCATGGTTTGATAGCTTGAAGCAATTTCTTATTAGTCAAGGATTTCAAGAATCATAATCTGATTCGTCACTTTTTATTTACGATTCTGGTTCCACCACTGTTTATTTCTTGATCTATGTCGATGACATTATTTTGACTCGTAGCTCCAATATAAAGATACAAAATTTTTTAGAAAAGCTTGGACAACACTTCTCCCTCAAGGACTTAGGGCAAATTCACTACCTCCAGGGAATCGAGGTACACTCCGACAAAGACCATATTGTTCTTTCTAAAAAATATATATATATATCCTTGATATTCTTAACAAGGCTGAGATGGAGAAATGTAAAGACATTATTACCCCTATTGTTTCCAACTTACCTCTCTCACGGCATGAAGGGGAAAGACTTGTGGATGCTACTTTTTATAGAAACATTGTCGGAGCCTTGCAATATGTCACCCTTGCTCGAACCGATATTGCCTTTGTTGTTAATAAAACACGCCAATTTATGCATGATCCTACATATTTTCATTGGGGTCACGTCAAACACATTCTTTGGTACCTACGAGGCACGAGCATGTATGGTCTTCAAATTCAAATAAATAAGTCTATGATGTTAGAAGCATATGCCAATGCCATTGGGCTAGTTGCCTAGGTGGTAGAAGATCAACCAGTGGGTTTGTTACTCTTCTTGGAGGAAATATTATATCTTGGGGATCAACTAAAGAACATATCGTAGCCCGTTCAGGCACCAAAGCTGAATATAAAGCTCTTGCAACTTCCGTTTCAGACATTGTTTGGTTAAAATCACTTCTCAAGGAATAAGATTGACATTATAGCACCACCAATACTCAGATGTGATAATCTTGGAGCCACTTACCTTGCCGCTAACTCTATTTTTCATGCAAGAACAAAACATATTGAAATCGACTTTCACTTTGTTAGAAAGAAAATCGCCAAAAAGGAGGTTTAAATTGTGTTTGTCACATCAGAAGAACAATTGGATGATATCTTGACCAAAACATTGACGGACCACGATTTACTTGTCTAAGGAACAATTTCAATCTTGTCAACACCAAGATTAGCTTTTGGGGGAATGATAAGATCTACGGTTATAAAGGAAAGGATATGGTAGACATTGTTTCCAAAGATGAAGAGTTATCTAAAACTGAACAATCTTCTCTAGATAAGGAAGATATCATTTCCAATATCATCTCCTATAATCTTGCCAAAATCATGTGAATCGAGATCCTAAAATCAAGGTTCTCAAATGTATAAAATGATTATAAATGTATGTACTCTCGCTAGTGGCAATGTACAGAAAAGAGAGAGTCTTCATTGTGGACGTAGACTGCTTTTTCAGTTGAACTACGTTACATCTTGTGTCCTCTTCTTTCTCCTTAGTTTGTGTGCTTTTTTTTTTTATTAACTGCATCAAGTTAACAATTTCCCATAAGATTAATCTTGAACAAGGTCATGAATTCCTTTGACTTAGGTAGAGTTCTTGAGAGCCATCTATCGCTTTAATCCTTAAATAAATATGTGGAGACCAAAGATCCCTATTTGAAAATTTTATTGTAAAGTGATTTTTTAGCCTTTGAATATTTGACAATGAACCACTAGTGACAATGATGTCATTCACATGGATAAAAACATGCATGACCCCATCTTCATTTGTCTTGAGAAACAGAGATATATGGGAGAGAGAGAGAGAGAGACTTTGAAGTGTCAAGTAAGATTCTACTCATTCAAATGGCTCATTCTTTGAGGGACTATTTTAAGTCTTATGCCTTTCTATAATTTGACAATATTAATGAGTAAAGGATTTGAATTCAAAACTAGGTTTTGGGGTCATATATACATTTTCTTTAAGGACACTAGGAAGCCGGTTGAGTGGGGCTTCCCACTGTCAGGGCTGGAGGTCGAAGCCTCCACTCAACCCCTTATTTCCCTAAGGTACATAACCTGTTTTCGGTGCATTAGGGTGTCACCTCTACGGTGCTTGAGATCGCACATCAGATGACCCATTCGCAGCATAGGAAAAAATAAGTCATTCACCAACTCACACGAATACAGCTAAATAACCCTCATATTTATGTTGGTATGCAAAGAGACATGAGGGGACTGGTGCAGCAACACAATTGAACACATATTGGATAAGTTTCAGGTTACAACCAATCCAAAATATACATCTTAAAGAAATAACAAAGTCCCCCCGATGCCGGACAACTCCTTGCTCATATCGACCGTTCGCCTTCCCTCACCGGAGTTTACACTGTAAGCCAACTATTAGGGTTTTGCAATGCCATTGGTGAAGAAAATTGGGATGATATAACCATGTTTTCAGGAAAAAAAATTCAATAGTACTCGATGTGATTGGCTTGCTTTTGTTCAAAGTGGGTAGTTAGGATAGTGCTGATATTCAAATGAGAGGGCCGCCGACTCCTTAGTTCACACCATAACTTCAATGCACGACTAATGCCAAGAGATTTGCTTAGCTTTAGCCTACGCTTTTTGACTATATGGTGAAGTTGAAAACGAAGCCGATGGAGTTCTTGAACAGTTATTAGTTCGTCCACATGTGAATGATCAATGAGAAATGGGAGCATGAATTTGCCGAAGTACACTGAAAATCGGGTTAGGTAAGTCTGAAGATCGTCCAATATGAGAAAAAACAGTCTAAAGTTTTCCCTTGTTTTTGAAGCAAAAGAGTGAAGAGAGGCATCTCCCAAGGCATTGTAACAAAAACTGTTCTTGGGCTGAAGCGGTCATGTTTTTCTCCGATATTTTGTCGGTACAGTTGTTTTTATCAGAAAATCTAGGCAATTTTTTAAAAAATTCTAAAAGTTAGGTAAAAATAAAACAATAAGAAACTAACAAGAAAACATAAAAAAATTAACTAGGAAACGAATGGTGTTTAGTAACAATAGAAATGAAGATAAATCACTTAAATTAGTCTTTAAAGCTTAAAGCAACAACAACACATTAAATTCATTTTGGCATTAAAAAAAGGGTCTTTTCCAGTTTTATTCGCTTCAATCATTTTTAACATAAATATCAGTAATTGTGACAGTGTGATGTAGAACATTATAAAATATAAGAATATCATTTTACCCTTGATTTAAAAGAAAATATCCTTAACAGAGAATTTTTTCTATGATCCACGATTTTTCTTCACGATATCATGTTCCTGCACGTCACCTGATTGTAAAGGGAGAGTCTGTCAGTGTGAGAGATATGAAATTGTTGAGAAATCAGATCAAAAATGTCATTTTTGAATTTTTTCAAGAAACTGTCTTTCTTTTACGGGAGAAACAAGTTTTTTTAGGTACATCATAACAATTTTCAATCCCGATGTATGTGTTTGTGAATTATTTCGTAAAACTCAGGTCGTTAATTGTAATTTGTCATGTTGAGCAGTCATTTATAAAAAATGCATTAGAAGTTGAACAGTTGTTTGTAAATTACTCCAAATAGGTAGATTTGACGAGGGAAAAAAAATGTGACATGCTTATAATTCAAGGATATTGAAAATGTTGTAATGTTGTGGATGAAATTTCTAATTGGTTTGGTGTTTGGTTCGATTCAGGTAATGATGCGATTGATATGTTCAAGTTATGGTGGTTGCAGTTTTTTAAGGATGCCAATAAATCTGAATTGGATTTAATATTTGATTGAAGTGTTTCAGAAAAATAGACTATGAAAAAAAATTAACACCTGATTAAGAAATAGGATTAGATTCAAGTTTTAAAAACATCTTTTTGGACTTGGATTTCATATTTGGATTTAGATATATATATGATTAGATTCAAATTCAGATCTGGATCACATTTATTTTTAAATATCTTATATCCAATGTCCACACATTTTAGTGCAGCACCCATTGACCTGTTTTTTTCACACTTTTTTCATTTTTTTCAGTTTTTTAATGCCAAACAATTTTTTTTTATTTTTTATTTGTTGCAAATCTACTTATCTTTTGATGTTTATGTTGACACTTGAAGTAGAAAATATTAGAATGAGATATGGAAAGAAGATTTGCCGCAGGCAAGAGGGAGGTACCGTTTAAAAGGAGAGAAGAATGTAGAACATGGTAAATGTGCACATATAACTTTATATAGTTAACAAGCTTACCAAATTACACATCTATGGTTTTTGATCTATGAAAATCAGACTGCAATTTCCAGCACGACAGCTTCATGCTCTGTCGAGCCACAGCACCAACTCCTTTTAGCACATTAAATGTTCAAGATGAGCACATCATGTTTCCATATCTCTCTGGATAAGGTGTTGACAAAGACATTGTACCATATGTCTTGTGGCTGAGGTCCTTCACATGCCAAACTATGAAATTTTGATGTTTACATTCTACCATAAAAGAGATATAAACTGTACATGTGGAACTTCCCACTGTAAACTTCCGAACTTACCAAGTGTGTGATGTATTCACGCAAGTCTCAGATTGAAAATTTCAATTTTCTTCCAACTTTAGATGCGGAAACCACAATTCAAGATGAGTGACGTCACCATGCTTGCGTAAGTCTCTCAAACCAGTGCCAGACCCGTCACATGCAACTTAGGGGCGCCTGCCTCATCTATATATATATATATATATATATATATATATATATATATATATATATATATATATATATATATATATATATATATATATATATATATATATATATATATATAACGACGTGGAGATTTTTACCTAGCTGCGAGAGGGTGAGGGTCTGACGCCATGAGGTTTGAATTTTGGACCGTATGCGAAGGTTTGTGGCCTGCCCCACCATGCCACGCTCCTTATAGCTAACCTATTTAATATCAATAAAATTTCATGTATGACGTAGAGGGCGTCACCTTTAGACCTCCTCGATAAAAGTCATTTGAGAAAGAGATCAAAGCTGTGTAGACGGATATATATATATATATAAAAGTGCCATTCTCCTTCAATATTAATTGAAATAATTTAAGCTCTATGAAAGAGGACCTATAACATACATGTTAGGTGGCCTTTTTGGCCCTCAGTGGGAGCCTTTCATCCGGATCATGAAAAACAAGTTCGCTTCTGTGTTCTGGAATCCGGTCCTTCAGCAACCAGCTTTACACGATCCGAACTTAATTGATGAAAGCAATAATGGCTGTCCACAATTAGCTGGTTATATATTTCAGGCCTGAGCACGAGATCTGTGCACCAGTTTAAAGTTTAAAGCACACAACAAGGAGGGGCGGAACCAGAAATTTATCATTACAGGAGCCAAATTAAAGTTCTAAATTTTGACTAGTGGGAAAATATTATTTTTCAAATTTTTTACATAAAACAAGTGAAATTTTCTAAAATTTACATGTAATTTTTTTTTGAGGTCGAAACGAAGCTCAAGTGGGTCCTACCTTGGCTCCGGTCCTACACACAAGTATATGCACAAATAGAAAATTTTGGGCATTACAAGCTTTTTCACTTTCCATCTTTTATCCTTTAAGAAGGGGATGGGGATAGAGTTGCATACCAGCCAAGTCGAGCTTGAGTTGAGCCAGTTCGAACTCAACTAGATTCAAAAATTAGAGCTTGAGCTCGAACACGAATTGAGCTCCGTATAACCTAGTAATGTATAGGACCCGGAACCTCTATCTATTCAGATTGGTTGTAGCGCCGGTTCTTGGATCTGAATCCTTCTTTCACTTGAATGTACCCTGATTTATGAAGTCCCATAGTTAAATGGATGCAGGTGTGGCCCAATGCCGAATGATCCCATTAGTAGGCCCGAGATCTTAGCATACAAAGACAGCTGCCTAACACCACCAATTTGTGATTTCCATATTTTATTTCTCTTTATAGTATAAAGCTGTGTTCTTCCCCCACCTTTCGGAAATATTCTTTGGCATATTCGACATTCCATCTACTTGGGAGCAGAATGATCTTGTTCTTCCGTTTTCTCGATGCTCAAGATAAAGTTTGGCAGATTCATGCAAGATTATGTTGTGCTATAGGGATGCATTCTACTGTTCATGAACTTTCTGGTGTGATTTAGCTTGAAGATCTCATGTTCAGTTTAGGATGAAGGATATCTAGCAAACAGAAGGCTCAAAATCACATATGATGGCTCCATTTCCTCAACAATGGTGATGAAAGTGTGTAGGGAGTAATTGAACAAGCGCGAGTACGCCTCTCATGTGGTTTTCTTGTTCTATTGTCCTCAGTTCATGTTAGAAAAGGTTTTCCCAAGCATGTAGGGATATGGTTTCTCAAATCATGGAATTCTCCTTTGGAATAGAACCTTGGAAAATTAGGCTGCCGACTTTTGTGATTATTTTACAAGTGAAAGACGAAGAAGAATAGGAGCTAGCTACAGACACAAATGTGGAGATTCGATCGAAACAATTGGAAATTAAAGAGGAAAAATTGGAAAAGAGGGTGCTCTCCTTCCTTTTTTTTTTCTCCCGTACACTGTCAGAAAAGAAAAATAAAATAAAGGTAAAGAAAAAAAATAAAATAAAGGTAAACAGAGACGGGTGACTATTTTAGACTGCTCATCAGGGACCGCACCCTTTTTATTTTATCATTTTTTGCTCACATGTTGCCGATGATTGCCGAAAAGAATATATTTCTCTCTCAAACGAACAAAAAGGAGGGAAAGGATGACAGTAAATTTGTTAGCTTCCAATACTTAGTATTATATCGACTTGCTTCAATCTTTGAGACAGATTTATGTATCAGTCATGTCCGGTTTGTGTTCGAGTATGGAACTTGATCAATAATTAATGGGTTTTCTAATTTCCACATATCTATACTTACTTTCTTCATGTAATTTTATATTTTTGAGGCTTTCCATAATCCCATGTTTAAGAGGGAGTAATGGAAACTCTATGCGATCGTTGACATAGGAGAACATTGTCTCTAAACCACTTAAAATCCTTGTGTCTTGGTCTTCTTTTCTTTCTTTGGTTTTTTTCTCTTAATGCTGTAAGGGAGAGTAAGAGAACCTCATTCCTAACAGTTTGAATACATAGTATTCCATTATAGAAGAGGAACTAGGACTCAAAAATTTAGGAAAGTTCCATGGAAAGACAAACATAGAACTTTTGTTTCTGTTCCAACTAGAGTTCCACTTAAATAGATTGAACTTCTAAAAAAGAGAGTCATTGTCATTAGAGTTCATCTAATCATGTGATAACTAGACATTCTAATGTTGGACATTTTAATACCACTTATGCAAGTGTGACTTCACATGTCGCTTTAGAGCATGTCTACCATGAACATGCCTCAATCTTTGGAACAAATTTATGAGACACTTATGAACAGTTATACTACCAAACGATCTCTAAGTTTAAGTAAAAAAGAAAAAAAGCAAGATCAATAACTACACAAAGACTAGGAAAGCAAACCCTTCAACTATTAGCGTAGGGCCTACACTACACGAAAGAAGAGAAAATTCAGCTAAACTCATGCTTCAACTAGGAATGAATGTAATAGTGTGTACATATTCACGAAGCTGCTACCATATTTGAGGCTTAGAAACTAAGTTTCAGTACCATTTTCCTGTTGTTGGATTCCAAAATTGATCTGAAATGTAAAAGGATTTACAAGTGTAACATATATTCCCTTCCTCCAAGCCTCCATTATATAATTTTCTAAAAATTTTTACATGGGCCAAATGAAATTTTTTGTAAATTTTCAACTTTTGTTTTCCCAAAATTCAACCACTGCCGGGCCCCTTGTCTCCGCCTCTGACGACAGACCAATTTCTTTTACTCCAAATTAATGAGCAACTTCTACTCACGATCTCTCTTGCTGGGTGTAGTTATTGATTTCTCCACCATAAAAGACTTTGGTTTGTGAACGTTGATTGCCCCCTTACTTCACATGGTCTTCGCAGGCCTTCTACATCTTAAACCAGCGGTGATTGAATCTAGGGATATGAATGCACCGGATTCGAATCGAATGTATTTTCAAGGATGTTTATATATTCGGATCTGAATACAAACTAAAAAAATCTATACCGTATCTAAATGCGAAGATGAATTTTTGCAATGTGAATCTCAATCAACTCCGATTTTTAAATTCACATCTGACAAGCCACCAATCTTTGCTTTGATTCCCCATGAGCCAACTCTGCTTGATTCCCCATGAGCCAACTCTCTGTGCAGTAAAAGTTGCTTTAAAGATCAAAAGATTATGTGATCATAATTTAGATTTTACGATTATAGTTTACAGTTTATAATCAAGGTTGCCATCTTATAAAACCGATAGATATGTTAGAAATTCATTTACTATGTATATTCCAGGTGAGCAAGAGGTTTACGGACCATTGTTCAATGAAGAGATTGAAGGCCCCTCCATTGTCCTTGCCTGTACGGTTCTGGGTCATGTCGTCATGATAGAAGGTCTATCTTTCAAACTTAGATACGATGTTTCGCTGTTTAAAAGTACCATAGTCACAAATAACGTCTCAAAGTTTTAAACGACAAGGTTTTTTCTCGGGTATAATATGACGAGTTTGAAAAAACAGGAAAAATACTTTAATTTTTAAAAAATTTTAAAAATTAAAAATGAAGAAAAATAAAATATAATGTTCTAACATCATGACTAAAGCAGTCACGAGCATCTACCTGACTCAATCTTTATAGAAAGAACAATAAAAAGAAAAAAAGAAAAAGTACTTCTGGAAAAGCATAGGCATCCCTCCTGGTAAGAAAAGATAATTAATTAATCATTAAAAGGAGCAGGTTCCTAAAGAAAAGTTGGTCTGTCATACGAAGAGCTGTCCACTTCCCTCTTTAATTGTCCACTGCCCACTTCGATAACATGACATGAAAGGGTACCCTACCACTACGACGCACCAAGAGACATATCCAAAAGTTATTATAAAAAAAATTTCAATATTTTTTTATATTAAAATCTCATGCCCTTGTTCTTAGCCAAAAGGACGAGAAAAAGTATAAAAAATTGAAACTCAGATTTTTCTAAATTTGAAGTTACTTGACACACAACGAGATTGGGATACTTGATCAATCAAGGCCCACATTTACTCACGTTATACTGAAAATTTTACTGAGGTTCAATCTTTACTGTTATCTTTTCTCGCGTTCCATGGCTATTAAACGACCTTTAAAGAGACATTTGACTGTGGTAATCTTTGTTCTTGGGGTCTAAACTCACTTGGACTTGTATTGGGGAGTTTGCACAATAGTTAAGACCAGCAGCTGAGAGCATGGTGAAGCTAGAAAATTTTAGCTGAGAGACACTAATCTATCTTTTTGCTTAAGAGAATGAGTAATTGCATGGCACTGACTAAAGTCCGGTGTGGGCACCACATGCAGTTGGACCGACTTGAACCTAAGTCCAGCTTAATCACAATGCAAAATTTTAGGATAGCTAGCGTGGGCAGTGGCCCACGCAAGTCACACAGTAACGAGCTATTGGCTAAGAGGCACTCTTTCTAACCTAAGTCCACTTAAAGCACTTTATTCAGTTATGCTGTAGCAAATATAGATGTAAAACACTACGACGACTACAATTTGAAATGGATCTACCATCATTAACATATACTTTATAAAACACCAAGTAACCTTAGTAAGGGCTTCAGCCTTTCTTTTCAGGCAAAAAATTTCATACAAATTAAGAATCCCTCCAATTTTTTTTTTAAGCAAGTAGAGTAAGAAGAGGGAGACCTGCTGGCTGCAGGACTGCTGCTTTCACGTGCAGTATGTGTGTCCCATTATCAGCACTGTTTTCTGATAGTGAGCAAGGCAGGTGTACGGGAATGTGGACGTGTCTCACATGACACGTGATGATGACTAGAAAAACCGGACAACTTGTCGCTACTCCCAAAAGATTGATCGATCGGGAGCAAGGATTAGGTGAGAACTGAAAACTGGAATCAAGCTACCATGATTTTTGCCAATCCATTGAAGGTGCAGAGGGGAAGTCGAGAAGGGATTTGATATCTTGGCTCCGTAAAACTTCTCCTTCCCTTTGATATCATGTACACGAAGAAAAGTTCTGGGACAACTCTCGGCAGCACTAATTGATATCATCATAGATGTCCAATATATGACTCATTAATGTCAAATTCGAATTTGATACACCCTTAACCGTATCTGTTTTTTTAGATACATTTGAATTTGAAGAACAACAAAAACATAATCATGTCAGAGGATCCGAATCTGAAATTCGATTTCGCAAAGCAAATTTGCTTTTTACATTCATATCTACATCCAAATCCAAATTTTGAACTGAAATTAGCCTATTTTCAACATATAGGATCATTAGATATAAAAAAAAATTTATGCAAAACTAAATCTAACCTACTGCCATTTCTTAACTCGAAATCTGATTCGATTCTTAATCGGATATTAAATATTTTTATATCCGATTTTGTTGAAAGGTTCAATCAAACATCTAATCCAAAATCAGATATATTGACATCCTTACTAGCTGCTGCAACGACACACTTAGTGCACAGATTGGCGAAGAATCCAAATTTTTAGCATAAGATTGGTGAGGAGAAGAAAGCAACTACTGTGCCAATCTAGGGTTGCATCAAAAGAAGGGGAGCTTTAAAAAAAGGAAAAAAATATTAAAGCAGATGTCGCTGAGTGCGTGGCTGCATTGATTTCTGCGAGTTATGGATATCTGTCGCTTTCCGAGCAACTCCACTGCCTAGCTTTTGGACGCATCGGAGGTAATGCCGTCCACCATTTTCTTCTTTATTGCGCCATTCATTATTTATATGTTGATATGAGCAAACTGTACACTTTTCTCGCCGTCGGTGGTCCTCTTCCTTTGTTTTGTTTTTTAAAGATTCTCTCTCTCTCTCTCTCATATTATTATATTGACTAATGGACATATAGATAACACATCTACATGTGCTCGTACATAACATCGAAAGAATACACAATACTCTTTAAGTTGTATCTTTTAAACTATTTAGCGTACTTTGGCAAAATATATATATATATATATATATATATATATATATATATATATATATATATATATATATATATAGAGTGAATGTTTCATAAATCTACTTAAAAAATTAAAAAAAGTACATGAAACTATAGTTATAGTATCAAACGAACCTTTCTCAATTTTTAAAAAAGATTCATATGACACTAACAAAGTGTCTCTACTGCCACACACTCAGTTACAGGTTGTTTGGTAATAACTACGAAATTGTTAGGTTTCATTAATTACCATAAAAAGTGGTGTGAATTTATTAAAAAGTATATATGTTATAGTGTTTGATGAATTTATCTAAAAAATTGGACTAAACAAACCCTTATACACTATTTAAAACTGAGATGTGAACTCTATTTTGGATGCCAAATCAGACTGAAAGATTAAAAAGAAAGGAACTGGTTTGCCCACTGAGTTTGTCGCCTTGACTTCCCAGTACAGTGACCCATGTCAGCCTTAATGGGATTTGGAGTAGTGGCCTATGCAAGAGCACCACATGTCAATTTCTAAATGATTTTGAAAATGTCTTAAATTTATTTCTAGATTAATTTATACGTATTTTTTCATTTTATCAACGGCATTTTTAATATTTATATGCATATGTATATGATCCAAATCTTTGAAGTTCGTTGCCTTGGCCGATCAATTTATCGGCCGATATGTAAGTAGACTTTATGACGTTAATCTATGAAGGTTTAAAGAAGTTAAACTATTGATTTTTTCTTTTTTAAAATAAGTTAAACTATTGATTTTTTCTTTTTTAAAATTGTTATTTGCACATCAAAATGACTTGTTCCAAGGGTAGGGCTTGGGACAAAAAAGGACGGGATTAAGTGCACAAAAGTTGGACCGTATCAGACACGGTGCACCCAAAAGATGCGACAATTTTGGCCAAGATGAACCACTTTGCACCTTTGTTAATCACGCCTATCGTACAGTCAAATTTTTTAAAAGCACCTTCGGAGAAGGATCTCCATTTTCCTCACTAAAATTATTATTTCACAATATTCACTTAGGTTGTGTTTGATACCGTCGATCTAAATCAATCTTTGAAACGACACAAAAAGGTGTATTTTGGAAGATCTTCAATTTAAATGTAGCATGGATTTTAAGTATGTATTACATGTTAAAAACCATGGATGAAAGAAGAGTCCGATCTTCCAACCATAGATTTCAGATCACCAGGAATCTAAGATCTACAGTGAAACAAACACAACTTTAAGTTTTTGGTCTATGTCGTGTATGTTTGCATCAAAACTTGTTGATGAACGAACAAAATTTATCGTGTTATGTCTCTTTGAAGTGTAACAAAGCCCTTGAAAAACCAAAAGAAAGTAAGCAATGGGGAAACTATTCAGGCTAAGAGGTTTGGTCATTAACATGTGAATTTAAACCAGACATAAAACCCGGAAGGTCATTCTCTTAATTATGCTCGATCCTAGCATGCTCGACTTTTGCAAAGGATGAGTGCCACTAAAATTTGAACCACTGACTCACTGCCTACCAGTTGTCGACCCAACCAGCTAGACTACACCCCATTCAGGCAATCAGCTTCTGCTTTCTTGGCCGCGATTCCAACCCAAATTCAGATTTGAATTTTTTGAAAACTGAACGCAGATCCCATTTTGGATATCTATCAAGATGCAGATTTGGACATTCAAACTCTATATAGTTTCCATGTGAGATCAGGACTCGGATCAATTTCACTTTAACAAACCTGACTGATCCAATCCGGATCCAGTTCGCAAGATGAGGGGAAGCGACGAGTTAAACAAACTAGACAGTGGTGTGAAATGCAGTACTTGTTAATAATATCCAACCACAATTATTGATGGTTCTAAGGACAAAGGCTGCAGCACGGTTTCAGTAAGTCAGAGAGAAGGGCATGTCCTTCGAATCTTTCTAAAGATATCACAACTGCAAAAGAGTTTCTCTCTCTAGCATTCTCTCACTCTACTGTAAACCGTAGCCGCCCCCCAATGGAGCACTTCATTCATCCATTCGTATCTGAACAAGTCAAAAAAGAGGGCAGTATTTTTTTCTACCCGCCTCTGTGGAGCTCTCCACACCACATGTGGTCTCCGTTTTCTTCTTTTTGAGTCTTCATGGGTAGTGAAGTCATGGGGAGCATTTTATAAAAGGGCATAGCCAGTAAGCCAGAGTTACGCCTGATCAGCCATGGCCGTCGGCAAGTGCCTCCTCTTCCTGCTTCCTCTCGTCGTCCTCCTCCTCCCCTCCGGCCATGCCGCCGTGAGCCTCAAAATCGGCTTCTACAACACTTCCTGCCCGTCTGCCGAGAGCATCGTGCGGGCGGCCGTGGCCAGCGCCGTCGCGGCAAACCCCGGCATTGCCGCCGGCCTCATCCGGCTGCACTTCCATGACTGCTTTGTGAGGGTAAGGTGCTCTTTCCTCTCCTGCTTAACTTTAAACTACCACTGATTCACTGCAGCAAACTAGAAACAAAGCAGCAGGAAGGAAACAAGAAGCGTGTTTTTGAAAAAAGAAAACATGATCTTGAGCCCGACAGAAAAGATGAAAGATCTCTTTTGCGAAAAACAGTTCTATTTAAGATGGATGATTTGAAAGGGAGAAAAGAAACCAATGCTTCCTAGAGTGGCATTGCTTTTTTCCTCTTTTCATTTGGTTACGGAAATACTGTTTGTCGCGTAGATGTTTTTTGCTCTTTTTTTGTTTTTTTCTCCCTAATTTGGAGAAGGAAGCTGAGGTTGGGTAAATATAACATAATATCTCAAAGCAAACACGATCGATTAATTGGTATCCTCCAAAACCAAAGACTTGTTTGGCTTAAGGGAGTGGACTCCAAATATGTTATTGAAACAGTACATCTTCATAATAGCAAAGAGCAACGGAAATATTGGAATATGTGTCAACCTTGTTAGTGTGGTGTCCGTTCCATATTTTCATAAGCTTCTCTGATTTTAGCATTTTGTGGTGGTGCCTAATTCTCATGTTTAAAAAGGGAGCGATTTAATATTGTATTCTTGATTCCTAAATTTGTTAAAAACCGATACAGTCATAGATAAAGATATAGAAGAAGCTTGGCCTTCGAACTACTGTATGTTCCCTTCCCTTCATCTTTTACGATGCTCCACAGAGAGTTTTCTTCTTTCGTCTTCGTCTTTTCTTGACATCGTGGTTCCTTCCTACCAACCCTCACAGTAATAGCCGCAAATTTTAGGTGAGTAGAAGATTTGAAAGACCACCTTTTCCTCGAACTGTATCGGCATCAACATTCATATATTTTAGGTATTATGTCGCAAAAGTATTGTACCTCGAACTAAAGACCTTTCTTTTCATATACCCTGAACCCAAATAGCTACACTAATTGTGAATAAACTTCTAATGTTTTAATCTGACTTGGATGTCATGTTTTACCTGTAAGGAAAAAAAAAACATATAGATATATGGCATTGGGTAGAGGATAAAAATGAGTCAGCTTAATTCAATTTATTTTTGTAAAAAAATTGACCTTTGTACCATCAAAATTTGACGTTATAAGAGCCATTTATTTTTTTATTATAAAAAACATTACTAAATTTAAAAAAATTCTAATCTAATATATTTTCTCACCAAATCATTCTTAGGTTCATATCTATAAGGCTAGATTCAAAAGAAAAAAAAAACTTGAATAATTAATATTAATGGGTCTATATCTGGATTTTTTTTGGCTAATTACTCGATCGATCGAGTTCATAATCAGGAGAAACGAAGCACTTCCAAAACATTGTCTATTTCAGAACAAAAACGATCTAAAAGGTTTCAAGGAAAAAAGAGAACAAAAGCAAAAGAGACAGAAAATGAACGCCAAAGAGGGTTAGAAGGCGAAAGGAATGGAATATGATGCTTTTAGGAGTTTAGGGTGTAGATATCCTCTGAAATTTAACGTTATTTTAAAGTCAGCAAAAGTTATTTTGAATCTTGGCGCATAAATAATTGTGACGTCTTGACCGGTCTGCAGGGCTGCGACGCATCAGTCCTCCTCAACTCGACCAACGGCACCGCAGAGAGGGACTCGCCCCCTAACGCGAGCCTCCGTGGGTTCGAAGTCATCAACGCGGCCAAGACCCAGCTGGAGTCAACCTGCCCGAACACGGTATCGTGCGCCGACATCCTCGCCTTTGCCGCCCGCGACGGCGCCGCCCTGGTCGGCAACATCAGCTACCAGGTGCCATCGGGCCGGCGCGACGGGCTGGTCTCCAACTCGACGGAGGCACTGCTTAACCTACCCCCACCCACCTCCAACATAAGCGACCTGCTCACGTTCTTCTCAAACAAAAACCTGACCGAGCGCGACATGGTGATCCTGTCAGGGGCGCACTCGATCGGGGTGGCTCACTGCGCTTCCTTCACCGACAGGCTCTACAACTCCAGCAGCCCCACCGGCGTGGACCCAACCCTCGATGCGGCCTATGCCGCCAGGCTTCGGGCGGTCTGCCCGAACAACACCGCCCCGACGGACCCGACTACGGTGAACATGGACACCATCACCCCCAATGTGCTGGACATCAACTACTACGTGGGGCTCAACAGGAACCTGGGCCTCTTCACTTCCGACCACGCCCTCCTCACCTCCAACACCTCACTTCAGATCGTAAGTACATCATTTGTCAGAGTAACGGCAGAGCGAGAATTTTTTCACGAGCGAGGTCGAATTAAAGTTTTTAAATTTTGACATGGATGTTAATTTACAAAACTTTTATACAAGACAAGTAAGAGAGAGGCTGAATTAAGTTTGTAAATTTTGACATTAAAGTTTTTAAATTTTGACATGGGTGTCAATTTACAAAACTTTTATAGGCAAGTAAGAGGGAGGTCGAATTAAGTTTTTAAATTTTAACATGGACCGGAATATCATTTTACAAAACTTTTATATAAGACAAGTAAAAGTTTTTAAAATTACATATAATTTTTTTTTGTGTGGTAGGGAGAGGGCCCTTGTGTGTTAACTTTTCATTTTTCCCTCATTTTTTTTATTGTTGCAATTTGGGTGAACTTAGATCCATAAGAGATCTTCACTTGATTCACGTGTTATTTGAAAAAAATTTGTTAACCAAATATTTAGTGCATCATGATTTTTTTTTTTTTGGTTTTGCTCCCAAGCCTGAACTTCACATTTTAATAAGAAAATCAATCTCAAAGGGCACGCCAACTAGCTTGGAGGCTCTTAAAGAAGAGGAAAACATTATGATAAGTTGATTAATTTGTTAAACATATAAGAAACGAACGAGACAAGCATGCGTCGTATATATAATAAGACTGTTTTATGTTCTGAAAATTTGGTGGGTGCAGGTGAACAACAGTCTAAAGAACGCAACCAAGTGGGCGCAGCTGTTCGCACAGGCAATGGTGAAGATGGGGAAGATTCAACCGATCACCGGCAAAAACGGACAGATCAGGAAGAACTGCGCCCTCCTCAACCCCGCCTCCATCGAACTCGTGCCTGAAGAGGAGGGCTCCCAAGTTGCAGCCAGTTGAGATCCTGCTTCTGCGTATCTGACAGTGTTTTAATGGGATTGCTGAGACAATCCTTTTTTTGTATCTTTAATAAGAACTGCGTGACCCGTCTTCTTAGTAAGCCATTGATTTTGTGCTTTTTGTTTTTATTTTGGCTTTCGAGGAAGCTGCACCTGAGCCTAGAGACTTGCACGCCCTGCGACTTAAAGCACTCTGCTTAATATCTCTCTGCTTTGGCTTAGATTGACGCCTAAAAACAATTGAACTAGTGGCTGATCTAACCAGCAACTCTGAGCCCCTAAAGAATCTTTTGTCATATAAGGGTTTGCTTGGTTGTAGTGGCACTTTGTAAGCGTCTTATAAATCTGCCTGCAAAACAAGACTAGATTTATGGATCATTAGTTGAATCTGTCCTAATTCTTGGAACATATTCATAAAACAGTAACAGTGGGGGTTGCTTGTTGACAGTAGGAACTCTATAGTTAGTCCCATAGGTTAGAGCAGGTTCATCCATTAATATAATTAGTGTTACAACCCTTGAATGATACGGTCATCATGTGTTCCACATAATGCTAAAATGGCAATATTCCATACACACGTAGTCTCACCTTTGTCGGCACTTTCTTCAACCACTCAGCAAAGCAAATCAGATTCTTTAACATAATTCAACACCTTTTAAAGCAAATGGCATTCTCAGAAGTACTCTTCTCATGATATGCATTTGCCCATTCCTGGCCTTCCAAAGATGCCATATAATCATGGGAAGCAAAGACACTGGCACCTTTCAATCCTTGCTGCTTTACACTTCTCTCCCCCCCAACCCACCAATCCAGCCATTATCTAAGCGACTCGGGACAACAACTTGTTACTGTTGCCAAACTGGGCTCAACCTGGGCTCAACTCCAACTCTTTTGTGTAAGCTCAACTCCTTTAATAAACTAGTCAAGCTCGAGCATGGATTAAAACTCGAGTTATAAATGAATCGAGTTGAGTTACACACGCTTGACTAATTTGAAACTAGACTATGGCCGTGTTTTCCCTGTTTGTTAAATTTCAAGGGCATGTCAATAATTTTTGATGAATTTTAACACCCTTTTTATGGTTTTCATTTTCATTTAGAGAGAGAAAAAAAATGGTTCAAGTGACATGAACTTAAAGGAGTTGAACTTTAGCCAAGCTCGAGCTGGGTCACTTATTGTACATTCCTCCAAACAAGCCTAAGGAGATGTTTGGCAACAGTAACACATTATTACTGTTTCGTGAGTTTATATCAAAAAATTGAAGAAAATTCATGAAATATATATACGAGTGTTTTATAAAGTCAAATTCAAGGACAGTAATAATGTGTAACTTTGGACAAAGGGCCCTTAAGGGACTGGCGTAGGTCATTTCTGACTTTACATATCCAGTTTCAGGTGTCATAATAATACTGGCTAGCGTTCGCTCTTGACTAAATGGCTAGGTTGAAAAAATGCTGTTGGAATCATGCATTGAGCAGTTATTAGTTTGTCTACATCTGAATCAATGAAAAATGGGAGCATGAATCTGCCAAAGTAGACAGAAAATCTAGCTAGGCAAGTGAAGACGGTCTGAATAAAAAAAAAAATCTATAGTTTTTCCTTTGTTTTTTAATTAAAAAGAGAGAAGAGGTGCATGTGTCAAAAGTGAAAATTGTGTACAGTTAGATTGAGATGGCTGGAGAATCGGCCAGCAAAACTAGTTATAGCTATAGATTGAAATGCTGAGGCCGGGGCTTTTCTAAATGTCCAGTTAATTGTGCTCTCTTGTCCAAGTTAAAAGAAGCAGGTACGTCCTCTACAGTAGTCAATAAAATACTGCGCTTAAAGAAGATGGTTTTTAATTCTTTCAAGAGAAATATACTGACTTCGATGACCGACGTAATCAAGATATATATACATTTCTTTTCATATGGGTCATAAATATGTTTTATTAAAACCCTAAGTCACATAAGTAGGACAATTTTGCTCAAGTACCAGCACTGGTATGGTATGGCAGGACGGCGGTACTGGTACGTGGGTATGACGCCGGTATGTTTGAATGAGTTTCTGGTTGAAACCGATCTAAACCGCAATTTTTCTTTTGTTTTGAATTTTAAACATTGACTTAATTATGCATTTTAACATCTTATTTTGTTAGAAAAGTTTAAATTAGAATTTGTACAGTCATGGAAAGAAAAGGCAATCAGACACTTGTTACACAAAACTAACCCCATGAGAGAGTAGACGCATTCGCACCCCCCATATAACTTCATCATTATTCGTGAGTAAGTGGAGCTTCCGTGTGTTTTTGAATCTCATTCCCCTGTTTGTTTTTCAAGTTTGCATCAACTTATATTGGAGTTGAGATCTTCAAGCTAAATTCACACCAAAGAGCAATTTGATCAAAGTTGAAGAAGCTTTTCCGTCAGCATAACATAATCTTGCAAGAACCTGCCCAACTTCTATCTTGAGCATCAAGAAAATGGAGGAACCAGAACATTCCGCTCACAAGTTGAGGGAGTGATTCGTACTGGAATATGTGAAAGAATAGTTCCACTTCCAATGGGGGGCAAAGAACACCACTTTCTGGCGAGCACTAAAACATGGAAATTACAACTTGTTGTAGCAAAAGTCCTTTGTGAATAATGCAAAGGTGTTTCCATGATAAAGTGCTGGGCCTAGTAACTAATGGGATCAATCGAGGTTTGCATCAGGGCACGTATTGTGAAAGGTTAAAGAAATCCAGTATATATATATATATATATATATATATATATATTCTCCCAACCTGATTTCATCACAATACATCAGAATTTTATAGTGAGAAGGCCTACATGGTAAATTTCATTGTTTGGCATGCAAAGGTTCTTAGCCACAT
This sequence comes from Nymphaea thermarum, assembly GCA_011799765.1. Classification (NCBI taxonomy): domain Eukaryota; kingdom Viridiplantae; phylum Streptophyta; class Magnoliopsida; order Nymphaeales; family Nymphaeaceae; genus Nymphaea; species Nymphaea thermarum. The sequence goes on along the minus strand of JAANDH010000249.1, from coordinate 154,807 downwards.
AGATATACAGAACAATGTTATCATCAAAACACCTTATCGAGAGATATGGCACACGATGTACTCATCTCAGACATTGGGGTGTCAAAGAAGTTGGTGTGGTGGGACAGACCATAAAGCTGTCTTGCTGGCAATTGCAGTCTGATTCACATAGACACCAGTTATGCAAATCCGAAAACCATAGTTGAATCTGACAGCTATATTTCCTTTCACTGTTACCTTTGATAAATGTATGTATGTCCACATAACTTGTTAACCTCTCCCTCACTCAAAAAGTGTCAATAAGGAAGTGCTTTTTTTTAAAAAAAAAAAAAAAAAATTCTAATGTCATTACTAAAGCAGTCATGGCCATCTCCCTAACCCAATCTTTATGGAAAGAACATGAAAAAGAGAAAAAAAAAACTCGGGAACAGCATAAGCGTCGTCAGCAAAAAAATATAATTCATTAATTATTAAAAGAAAAGTAGTCTGTCAACCAAAGAGCTGTACATGGTCCACTTCCCTCTTTAATTGGCCAGTGCCCCTACTTTCCGATGCAATTGATATGAAAGGCGTACCCTACCACTGTAACGTACCATGAGACATGTCCCAAAGATATTATAAAAGAATTTGAACTATAGAGCTTTAAAATTCGAAATCTCATAAGAGTTTTGAACTTTGAAGTTCATTATTGTTACACAATGATGGGCATGTAAATATGCGCAACCATTGCGAAAGGAAATAAAACTTCAATTGAGAGAATCAGTAGGTTGACGTCCGGAAAAAAATAACAGCTAAAATTAATGGCAGAGTTAAAAATTTTTAGCTGATTCTGCTGCATTACCCCGATTCTCGCCTAAGTTTGCTTAACTGGAGCTAGCACCTTGTGTAGCACCATGACCACAAAAATTGAAAAGGATGCACCACTTCTAATATATTCAAAGGGGCCATTTGGCAATGAAAACAGTAGCTAGCTCTTTTACTCATGCAATATAGATTACTACTCCGTGGTTAAACTAAAGAGAGGTCCATACTAAGCAAAGGGTTAGGAGAGAACTGAGACCTGCAATCAAGCTACAAAGATTTTTGCCAATCCACTGAAAGTGCAGCTTAGAAGTCAAGAAGGGATTTGATATCTTGGATCCGCTCTGATAAAAAGTCTCTGTCATGGCAACAAAAGAAGAAGCCTTCCCCAACTCTCCCTCAGCTTTTTCTCACTTACTATTTTTCCTTCTATTAAGGAATAGATCTGGCCAGACCACAACCATTTCGACAGCATTACCTAACCCTTCAGGGAAGGGGCGGAGCCGCGGAAGCTAGAATTTTTTTTGTCGCCGGAGCTTAATTATAGTTTCAAAATTTTAATGGGGGCCGAAATAAAAACTTTCAAATTTTTTATATATATTAAACTAAAACTTTTAAAGTTTTTAAATTTTGAGGAGGAGCCAAGGCCCCTGCCGCCCTGCCCCTGCTGCTGGGGGATCATTCCATCAAAACAGCATTGCTCTGTCCATTTCCCTTCTTCCTTCTCTTCTGATTGGTATGACAGTTCATCTGAGATTCCAATATCTGGGTCGTCCGGCGCTATTCATGAGACATAAAAACAATGAACTTAAGATTTGTTCCCATGGATTTCTACTGAAAAGAAAGCAAGCGGTTTGTTTAACTGAATTAGAGACTCCGGCTGAAAATTATAAAGTGCTCTTCTTTCATAAGATTAACGGACGTGAGAAAAGGAAAAGAGCAAAAGCTCAAACACTCATCACGATGCCCAAGTGAGGATTAATTAGTTTCTTTAGACGCACAGGCATACAAAAGAAACCTATAAGAATGAAGATAGATGAAGATAGAAATTTGCATATCTTGAGATGGTGACTGGTGAGGACAAGAAGGTAACGATATCCCCAATCTAGTCTAGGGGTCCACGACAAGACGGGAATAATTGAAAACGAAAAAGCACACGTCATTGAGTGGGTGGCCTTTTTTGTATTTGCAATTTATGGATATCTATCACTTTCCAAACAACGTTACTGGCTTTTGGATGCATTGGTAGTAACGCCATCCACCATTTTGTCATTAATTACTAGATTCAATATATATATATATATATTTATATATATTATAGAAACCATATCATTAAGTTAGGGACAGACCAAGAGACTGGACATTCGATGTCCAATACATTGCTTTCTGGAAACTTATTGAGATCTTGTTATTCTTCACCCCAGTCAAAATGAAGGAATTTAAACTTGTAGCCAGTAATAAGCTCAATGCCAGCTTTGAATTTTTGAATGACTTGTAATAGATCTGAAATTTGCTGGTGAACTTGACCAAGATCGCTTATAATGACCATCAGTAGACAACATATAATATCAAAATCCATCAGAACTAATACAAGGCATTGTGCCTCAAATATCTGAATATACTACATCAAGCAAACCACTAACTGGTGTTGAGGCCTTGTTGTAGGACAAATGATGACTTTTCCCCATTTGATAAGCCTCATACACTTTATTTTTAATAAGGTCATCAAAAGGTAAAGTAAATTTATTTGAAATATGTTTTACAAGACTTAGAGACAAGTGACCTAATTCGCTAGTGCCAGACATTGACTAAGTCCTTTCTAGATATTTATGCATGCTTCTTGCCGGTCATTGCCCTTGTACAAATCATCTCCACTTTCCCCTGACAGTAGATTTTTCTTTTACACTCGATCCTTCACATAATATGATAATAGCAATCTAGGTGAAACTCAAAATACATATTATTATCTCTCGCAAACCTTTGAATGGCACTGTCCATATCAATGATAGGTCATGTTTGATAATTAATCACATTGGTTCTGCCTCCTTTGATTCTTTTATAATGAATGGTGTGTTACATTTTCCTCATATTACGAAGAACCTCTTGTCGGTTCAAACATTTGCTAAAGATAATAATGTGCATTTTGAGTTTCACCCAGATTGTTGCTATGTGAAGGGTCAGGTATCAGAATAAATTTTTTTGTGCTACAATGTGAAATCACCAACAAGAAGCAAAGATGCATCTCTAGAAAGGATCAGCCGATGCTTGGCACAAGCAATTAGGTCATCCGGCTAAGAGTTGTCAAAAGCATTCTAAACAAGTTTGGTCTGGTCTACCTTCTGATGATTTTATAAAGAAAAGGGAAAGAAAAACAGTGGGTGAGGCTTATCAAATGGGAAAAGGTCATCATTTGTGCTTCCACAATACCGCAAGACAAGTTAGTAGTTTGCTTGATATAGTATATTCAGATGTTTGGGGGAAAATGCCTATTATTGATTATGATGGATTTCGATATTATGCGTTAATTTGTTGATGCTCAATCTATGTACTCTTTCTATGGTTGTTTCTTCTTTAGCAAAAGTCAAATTTATTACGTCTTTCAAAAAATCAATGCTCTCGTTGAGCTTACGGCAGGGTGCATGTAAGTTCAAGTTCCTTTACTTTGACTAGGATGAAAAATATCAAGGTCACACTAAGCTTCTAGAAAGCAATGGTATTGAATGTCATGTCTTCACACACCTCGATGGAACAGAGTTGTTTAAGGGTCGACATCGTCAAGTTTTTGAACGTGTTCTCACCATGGTGGTTGAAACTGATCATATTCCAAAAAAATATTGGTTGTATGCATTTTCAACTGTCACTTATTTGATGAGTAAATAAAACTTCAACAATGATCTTTGAATGGAAAAAGTCCTATTGAGATCATTTTTTGAGTTCATTCCCAACTATGAGTCGCTTAATGTATTGATACGCGCATGCTACCCTTATCTTAGACCGTCTCGCAAACATAAGTTTGAAGCAAAATCAAAATAATGTTTGTTCATGAGATACTTACCAAGGCACCGTTGTAGCAAACTCAGTTATTATCCCCACATGAAAACTTTTGCTTTCCTCTAGTTCACGAAATTCATCAAAGACGCAGAAGTCATAATAATTGTTTACTCCCATGAAGTTAGGGGTGAGGCCAAGATTTTTTTTAGGAGCGGGCCAAATGGTCCTACAAACTTTTTTGTATGGCCAAACTAAACTTGAATATAAAAAATACAATGAGGAACTAAAAATTTTCAATTTTTTTTATGTTTTTTTTTTTTTGAAATTAGTTGGGGTGGGGCCACGGCCTAGGCGAGGCCCCCCTCTCTCCGCCCCTGCGTGAAGTCATTCATTCTAGAACTAGCGAAGTAATAAGTTTCGGAGAATGTATATTTCCTGACATATCATATTTGATAAATACCATTACCCTATCAAGAATTCTAATGCTATGAATTGTATCAAATATGCATTACGTAAATTATATAGTGAACCTATTATTTCAAGCAAAGCAAAACATCAGTTTCCCACAAGCTGATCATGAAGTTGAAAATAGAATTTTAAAGTGGTGCAATAGTCAAAATCTACACCCGCTGCTCTCAGTACTATACCGCTCTTATTACAATTATTTGAAGGACTCACAACATTTTTCAGCGAACCAAATTTCTGAAAATTTTTCACAGGTCTCACTATATTTTTTAGATTTTTATAAGGCTTAACCAAATTAAAAAATTTGAACGCAGACAAATTTATTTTCAAACAGCTACCCTTGGCTCTACCCTGCTTATAAGGGTTTTGGACTCGACAAAATAGGCCAGCACAGTACTTTAATTTGTTCATCAAGTCTTGCTTATAACTCTAGCAAGACTGAACTCATTCCTACAGTCTTGACCAATTCCAACATTTTATAGGGTTTTATAGAAACAATCTAATATATAGATGTGACATGCATGATTAAAATTCTATAAAATGACATATACATAGATTTTTACTTTTTCCAGATGTAAATAATGAGTTTTACAAGAAAATTAAAATTTCAGAGCGTTGATTTAAAATTTTACATGTAAATACAAGACATGATCACCTTTCTTATCCTAACCTTTTTTTTATGTAAAAAATCACATCTACAAAGTAAATTGTAGAAAATTGAGTGAAAAACGAAAGGACTAGTAATTAGACCTCTAGATGTATGTATGTGCTTTTCCTTATTTTCTCGCGAAACGGCAGAGTAGTGCCATTAAAGCTTGTTAACGCGAAGTACCATGTATTTTTCATGGCAGGCCTAACCAGCTCTGTAATGTATAAATCTGAAATAGTTAGCTAACTTTATGTACATGAATGTAATAAAGCATTGTTTATGAAGACATGAAACCTTTTAGATATAGAGGTTGTCATTCATCAGATGCCCATGTTTTAGAAAAACTATTTATTGACCTGAGACCTAACCATTTAAAAACGTCCCTCATTAAAAAATAAACTGACTATGTATTTTCTCAACTATTGTGATAAGGACCTGTCCGCTGCCTAATTTGACGCCTACCCTGCTCCGTCTTTGTGGAGTAGAAACCATTTTCCTTTTATCTGTTTTGACTAAGTTTTGATTGGTTATAAATTGGCAACTCATGTTGTGAGAAGGCGCAGCATAGTTAATTGGGTTGATGAGCTAGTAAAGTCTGGTGTTCTATTTTTATAGGTGCTATTTATTTCATTGTCATAAAAAATGTATACCGGTATTATATGGTGAGGAAAAAGATGGGTATAATACGGTAAAGTTGTATATCTTGAGAATAAAATGGGAAGATTTAAAACATTTAACAAATCTTAAAAATTATAAAAAAATAGAAATGAATTAGAGAATAAAAAACTGCAAAAAGGGGAAAAATGGCAAAAAGGAAAAGAAACATATAATATGGGTATTATATGTGTTTTTTGTTTTTTGGTGTTTTTTGAAAAGAAAAACATTCTTTTCACGTTTTATATGTCTAACTTGTTTTTCATGATTTATACCTGTTTATTTCGAATAAAACGCACTTTTTGTGACAATTTCATTTAGACTATAAACTATCATTATTATCAAATTAAAAGGTATAACTCTATGTTTGTTCAAGTCCCAAAACAACCCTAAACTTAATGAATAAAAGAAAGAGAGAAAAAAGTTTCGGTCTCTTTAGCGTATCTCTTCCACAGAACCCTTCCCTCTTACAGAATCAACCCATCATCCTTGAAGACCCTAACCTCCACTTAAGGTTCTTCGCCCACGCCATCTCTAGATCTTGCTCAACTCCGGCAGCCTATTGATTGAAGTGCTCAGTTATCTTACAACTTTGTTGTCCCTGGCTTGAAGGCGATATCCCATGCACACTTGTCCTTTAGTGCGTGCTCAATAAAATGGTCAAGTTACATTCTATATCGGTCTGTCTCGAAGCTGTGAAGGGAAGTAAATTTATTAATTAAATGCTACTGACATTGTTTCGTCATCCTTCTTTTATTTTTTCCAAACCTTTAATTGATTTTTTAATTTGGAAATTTAGAACGCATATTTTAGTCAAATCCAATTTACAAACCATCCTGATTTGAGCTTTGATCTAATTGTGATGGCTCTCCAAGCTGGTCATATGTACATCTCGTACTCTTTGAATTATTAAGCTTTTCAATTCCATTGACAAAACCACTTACTTTGAGCTTTGATTGAATTGTGATGGCATGCTAAGCTGGTCATATGTACATCTTATGTAATGATCAAAATACCTTTCGTTCGTAAGTTAAAAGATACTTTTGTAGGAAAAAAATATGAAAACTTAAAAAATTAAAAAACAATTTTTGTGAAAAATCTTACCCTACTCCCACTTTTTGTTTCGCACTTCCTTTTCCTCCTATGTTGTTTGTTCCATTATTTTTGGCGTCATATTTCCTCCATTGCTCTTTGTTTCATTCAATTTGGCTGCCATTGGCTGAACTCCATGATGTAGGAAGGAGAAGAATACCTTGGGGACACATCTGGATAAACTCATCCACTGTCCATACACGTGGTTTCATCTTTTCTCACTTCTCATTAATGCTTCCACACCAACGTCGGGTCTTCATGCTCAAACGTCAAAGCATATCAATGAAGACGGAAGCCAAAAAGATGAACGCCATCGATTCGGAAGGAAGCGACAAAGACGTCTTGCTATAAATTGTTCAGGAAAAGAAGATTCGTCAGAAATGGCAGCTAAGTCTTCAAAGCATTAGGTCCACGATTACGGCTTTATGTACTATAAATACTTCAGAGGAGATGGAAGCTAGTCATGGTGCGAGTTACGTTTGCTCTCAGAGAAGAAACGATTGCCTTCTGGTGTAGTTGGAAGAAGTGAATCGGTCGGCAGAAGATGGAGGGAAAGAGAGTTGCGTTTCTCCTGCTTGCGGCCACTCTTGCCATCTTTCTTGCTTCCTGCAGAGTTAAGGCGGACAAAATTGTTGACGTGCCTTACGTTGTGGGCGTTAATGCTAATGGCTTCTACGGAGGTCAATATTAATCTCCAGCACCCCTCTTCTGTTGTCTACATACGTTTCATCTTTACTTCCTCAGATTCAAATGGTTTTCATAACTCTCATTTGTGTGTACTTACAACTGTGTGGGTGACTGACTTAAATGGAATATTGGTGCAGAATCAAAGGCTGGAGCAGACTGTTGTGATCGATGCGCTTGTTTCGAGACCTTGCCTTTGCAGTGCTTCTGTAACGATATCAAGAGCTACTGCCCTGCTTCGTGCGTAAAATGCAGCTGCACCAAATCCATTCCTCCCCAGTGCAAGTGTGCAGATGTTAATCCGAGCTTCTGCTCCACTCCCTGCAGACCAAAACCATGAGGAGATCGTCGCCTAGAAGGCCAATCAAGATATCGCTGCAAGAATGTTTTAAGCGTCTGATAAAGAATGTTTAGTGTGTAATAAATGATGACTTTGTACTGATGGTCAGAATAAAGTGAACTTTTGAGTTGTTTTCTCTTTTTTGTTGAATTGGTTTTTATTGGATGTTGAGTTAATTTGTTTTCCTGGGAGAACAGGAGGTTAACAACTCATCGCCTATAAAAAAAACTGCCCAAAGTCTCCTTCATTCCTCTTGCCTCTAGGGACCTGGACTGTTTAGAGGACCGAGATGAGATATGATACACCCTCTTTACTGAGCTCCACGATCCAACTATTTCAGGTCCCAAAATAATGTCACCCACAGAAATCAAACAGACAACCCAGTTGAGGCTGTTAGGTGTGTCATTGTAGTTTTGATTCTTTTGAAGCCATTTTTTGGGTTACCTTTTTCTTCTTTCCTATTATGTACTGATCAACTGCCAGAAAATTCTATTTGAGAGAAACAGAAAGATGTAGATGAGATGAAAACTAAAAGGAAAAAAGAAATTGACTATACCAAGTGTGCGGCTGGTCAAAATTCCTGACCAGCCATCTCAATTTCAGCAACTCACTTTTTCGACCGTGAAGATATGTTTTGACTTGGGTGCTTCTCTTTTGTTTGTTCTTGTACTGCTATAATTTCTGAAAGAAACCTTCCCACCTACGGTGTGGAAGAAACCCTCGTGGACGTAGGTGTTTTCTCATCGAACCACGCAAATAGTCTCTCTCTCTCAATAATTTCTGTTTTCTCTCATGGTATCAGTGCATTAATCGGCGGAGCTAGAGGTAATTCTGTTGAAGGAGAGCTGATACCGCTATTAGAGCTCTCTGTTCAAAAGGAGACTGCGATTTCTTACCTCACCGCCATGATCCTTCCTATTGCCGAGAGCAGGAGGTGTACACGCTGAGAGTGGGAGGCTTACGCTATTGCTAGGTGGAAGACAGATCTACGCGGTATGTTTCCTGCATTCTAAGGCACAGCCTTGCAAGAGGTATAACGTCACACATACACCTTACAAATACCAAGTCGGTGCAGAACATGCAATGATCGATGCATGCAACAGCTTGAGCGACACATATATGTAATAATTTGCACAATGCATGTAACTAATGTTGTGCGATGCGTGCAACACTTGATGCAACGTGTCATAATTTTTGCATGTAAATCTATCTTTACAAAGGAAAATCGTGAAGAAAGTGAAATAGATCAAATGGACACAAGATTTAACGCAAAAAACCCCCAACTTGGAGGGAAAACTACACGCACAAGGGTTTCTACTATGAAGTGGAAGTGTGCTGCAACAATTCCTGGCTTGGAACAGGGCACTTTGTTAGGAGCAGCTTCAGGCAAGAATCTACCACACACAATTTTTTTGCGTGTTTCTGCTACTGGTGATTGTCTGAGCACATAAGGTCTTGAGCCGTAAGGTTTGTTTTAAGCTCAATTTTTCACCTATGGCTGCTTCCAATATTGCTCATCCTTACCCGTATCCTTACAACTTAAATGTCACAAATTTTGTGACCATCAAGTTGAACCAAACCAATTTTCTGATATGGAAAACTCAGTTGTTTGGACTCATTGAGAGCCAAGACATGACTGAGTTCATCAAAGGAGAAATGGCTGCACCCGAACCCACCATCAAGCATGTCAAGGAAGATGGCATGGTGGAGGAACGCGTGAATCCAGCCTATCAAACATGAAAAAAATCTGATCGTTTTTTGCATGGATGGATCACCGGCACACTCGCAGAAGAGGTCATTCATGGGCACAATAATTGGGCTTCAAACATCTAAAGAGATATGGAACACTCTTATGACACACTTTTCTCATAAACGTCAAGAGAGAGAACAATTGCTTATTTCAAAACTCTGGACATATAAGAAAAGAAACCTAGCTATTTCAGACTATATTTGTGGTTTCAAGAAAATATGTGATGAGCATGCAGCTATAGGCAAACCAATCGAGGATCATTCCAAAGTTTTTTGGCTCCTTAGTGGATTGGGACAGGAATATGAATAGTTTATCATCACTATGATGAAACCTCCAACACCATTTTATATAGATGTTGTAGCTCTACTTCAGAGTCATGAAACCATGCAAAGTATGTATCATGAAGATACTAGTCACCATGTTGCATTTTACAGCAAGAGGTACACGAATCCCAGATTTAAACCAAACAAAAATCAGTTCTTTAATTCCAAGGGTCGAGAGTTCACACAGGCAGCACAAATTGGAGGACAAACTCCATTAAATCAAACCAAGACTGGCGAACGAGGAGAACCCCAAAGTAAGAACAAAGGTGTTCGCTGTCAAATCTGTCACAAAATGAATCACAATGCTGCAAATTGCTGGCATCGGTTCAATCATACCTTTCAAGCCCAAGAGGTGCCGCATGCACTGACAGCTACGAAGATAGCCGACAGACACGATGACAAGTGGTTTCCCGATACAGGGGCATCCACACATATAACGTCCAATCTAGGTAATCTAACAAACTTTACCAAATATCATGGTAGTGATTAAGTTATTGTGGGAAATGGTGAAAATTTGAATGTTACTCGCATTGGTAATACGATCATTCAAAATAGGGAAAGACATCTTGATCTTAATAATGTTCTTGTTGTGCCTCAAATTAAGAAGAATCTAGTCTCAGTTAACCAGTTAACATCAAAATATCTGTATATATTTCAATTCTCTGCTAATGGTATTTCTGTTAAGGACAAGAAGAACAATCAGCTAATAGCGTCGGGCAGTAGAACCGAAGATCTCTATGCGTTCCAAGAAACCAAGGACCAACAACATACAACCTTCTTTTCCAACAGATTTCGATCAGTCAATAAAGAGACATAGCATCAACGTTTGGGTCATTCTCATTATCAGATAGTTGATTTTCTTGTTAGCAACAATAATATTGAGGTGAGTGGACCTCAACCAAGACTGTCAATTTGTTCTAGTTGTCAAGTTGCCAAAATAAGTCGACTTCCTTTTCTTCCAATAGAAGATCATTCTCGAACTTTTCTTGAGCGAATTCATTGCGATTTATGGGGACCAGCCCCCATCACGTCTACACAACTTTCTCAATTTTATGCTATATTTGTTGATGAGGCTACAAGATTTGTTGAAGGCTATATCCCCTTCGGCACAAATCTGAACTTTGTCAAGTGTTTATGGAATTTCATCAATTAGTTAAACGACAGTTTGAGACAAAGTTAAAATTTTTCCAAACCGATGAAGGTGGTGAATTTAACAGCTGTATATTAAAGCATTATTTGAAACAAAATGGAATTCAACACATCAAGGCATGCCCCAAAACACTGCCAGAAAATGGCTTGGCTGAACGGCATCATCGGTCCATTGTTGAATTAGGCCTCACTATGCTATTTCATGCTCATATACCTATGAAATATTGGGTCGATGCTTTTCTTACTGTTGTATGGTTGATTAATTGGTTGCCTACTTCCACTTTGCAAATGAAGTCACCATTTGAGTGTGTTTTTGGAAAGAAACCAGATTATGCATGCCTTTGTATTTTTGGCAGTCGATGTTTTTCGTATTTGAGAGATTATGTCAAGAACAAATTTGAACCAAGATCATTACCATGTGTCTTTTTAGGGTATAGCTCTATTCATAAAGGCTACCGGTGTTTATATCCTCCTACTGGATGTAGATATATTTCATGGCATGTGGTATTTGATGAAACATACTTTCCGTTTCATAAACCTGGAATATTATTTTCAAGCATTGAACACCAGTTGCAACCTGCAAGCTTTAATGATTGGACCGAGCCTCCTCACACCACCAATGATCCAGCTGAGCCCCATGCTAATTATAAAACTTTATCTACTTGTATACATTATGAAGAGCTTCCAACAAAAGAAGCTTCACTAGCTACTTCATCTCCTCGCCTACATCATGAAGAGTTTTCAACACCAGAAGCATCATCTCATCTCCTACTGTCACTACCTCGGATCCTCATGAATCGGCTGTGCACACCAAGGACTTTCATCTTGCTACAGCAACCTCACCAAGTGATACTCCTGCAGTCTCAACTCATGCCATGGTCACTCGAGCAAAGGCTGGTATTACCAAGCCCAATCCTCGTTATTTTTTCATTGTAAGTATTCCTTTGGAACCTGAAACTGTGAAGGAGGCCTTAGTGCATGATGGATGGGTGGCAGCGATGAAGGAAGAACTCCATGCTTTTGAACATTGACCCTAGTTCCTTAACAACCAAATATGAATGTGGTAAGCACTCGTTGGATTTTCAAAACCAAGTTGAAAAGTGATGGCACACTCGAATGTCTCAAGGCTAGACTTGTAGCCTGTGGTTTTAATCAAATACCTGGCATTGACTTTATGGAGACTTTCTCTCCGGTCATCAAACCGGCTACCATTCGAATTGTCATCACCATTGCCTTGACCAACCGATGGGACATCAAACAGCTTGACGGCAAAAATGTGTTTCTTCATGGTAACTTAGATCAAACCGTTTTCATTGAGTAGCCACCGGGCTTTCTTGACCCTTCTAAGCCAACGCATGTATGCCAACTTCACCGGGCTTTGTATGGTCTTCGCCAGGCTCCTCGTGCTTCGTACGATCGGTTTAGCTTCTTCTTGTTAACCAAGGGGTTCTATGCTAGTATTTCTAATGCCTCCCTTTTTGTGTATCAAGAAGCTCGAGGTACTCTTTTTCTTCTTCCTTATGTAGATGACATCATTCTCACCGGGAGCAATAGTACTCTTCTGCAGCAGTTTGTTAAAGAATTGAGTATTGCATTCACCATGAAAGACCTTGGCTATCTTCATCATTTTTTAGGCATGAAAGTTGTGCAAACCAGATCTGGACTTTTCTTAAATCAAAGGCGTTATGCTTTCAGTCTACTTGAACGTGTGAAACTGCTTGGTTGTAAAAATGCCATTACACCATTAGTTCAACACTATCAAGCTTCTCCAGATGATGCGCCCTTCGCTGATCCCATGTTATTTCAAAGTCTTGTTGGAGGGCTGCAATATCTTATGTTCACCAGGCTGGAGATATCATTCAGTGTTAATTATGTTAGCCAGTGTACATGTAGACACTAACCAATAGTCACTTTCAGCTTGTAAAACGTATCCTTCGCTACATTCATGGAACAATCTCCCATGGGTGTACACTAGGCTTCATGCCTTCGCTTATTTTGATTGGGCCGGTTGTCATGCTACTCGACGTTCTACTACTAGTTATTGTACATTCATCGGTACAAATTGCATCTCTTGGGCTGCAAAGAAGCAACCCACCGTAGCTCGATCTACGACTGAAGCGGAGTATCGATCTATGGCCTCTGCAACAGCTGAGTTGACATGGATTACATATATTTTAAAAGATATTGGTATATACTTGGCTCACACTCCAATCCTATACTGTGATAATATATATGCTCTATAAGCTTCTATTAAACCAGTTTTCCCTTCCCGTATGAAACATGTCGAATTAGATTATCATTTTTTGCATGAGAAGATTGCACTTGGCCAACTTACAACACAATTTGTACCGTACTCTCAACAACTTGCTGACATTTTCACCAAGGCGCTCTCAAGTCCTCTCTTTTACTCTCAACCTGACAAACTAGGCTTGACTAGAGCCCTGCCCAGTTTGAGGGGGATGAAACCGTAACAACTCGCACAACTCACCACCAAGACTTACCAACAATCACGCAGAGGAAGATTGCATCGGATACAGTCAAGGAAGACGCTCCAAGAAAACCTGCTATGGTTACAGCTAAAAGCAATAATCAAGGAAGGAACCAATTTAACAAGAAATCAGAGGATGAACCAGCCAGGCAGAAAATTGCATCCAAAGATGATAAGTGCAATCAAATTACTGTTACAAAGGAGGATAATGACAAACACAAATAAAAAATGGTCAGCTATAGAATTAATGTAACCTCTCCTAAAATAAAGGAGAGACTGACTGCTATAAATTCTGAAAGGAACCTTCCCACCTACGGTGTGGAAAAAACCCTTGTGGACGTAGGTGTTTTCTCACCGAACCACGTAAAATCGTCTCTCTCTCTCTCTCTCTCTCTCTCTCTCTCTCTCTAATTTCTGTTTTATCTCACCTAGATGTGAGCTCTTAGGGCTTTTGGATCTTGAAATTAAAGGGTCTTTACTAAGAATGAAGAATGAACGAGTGTGTTATCTTGTTCAACCTTTCATAAGAATGGCAAAATCTGCATGTGGTAATGTTTTTTCATGGGTTTATTAATATATGTATTTTTGTTTACTTCAAGTTTATTTAGATTGACACAATTATGATAGTGAATAACAGCTTAAGATAGTCTTAGGTAGCTTATTAAGTTGAGTGTCTCATCGATCCAGACCCATAAACATGCTGAGTTTGTTGTCTATTTTAGATGTTTGCCCTGACTAAGTTGCCGGAGATGCCCCTCTGGACTTTCTCTTGAGGCTTCGCCTAAAAAAAGTTATTCAGGATTGTTCTAAGATTCTTAATATATAAATGTCTTTCATTTTAGCATGAATGTCAGATTCCTTGTCCTTAGCGGCATTCTCTGCAAATCCAACCTCATGACGTGAAATCCTAGCGGAAACTTCACTGATTTTTCTCTTCGGTGCTATCTATGATTTCACCGTCGACCAGCGAGGCTGGCTGGAGTTAAATATAGTTATCGGGTTTCGTATTTGCTATATGAACATGGCTTCTGAGCTTGCTGGTTCTCTTCCTGCACTCTTCACCTTGCACAGATTTCTGAGCCGCACTTGCTGAATGGACTCTTTTCCAATGTGGGTGGAAGAAAGCCACAGAAGCAGATTCTTCAATGCCCAAAACAATACATGAGAAAAACGAAGAGGGAAAACGAAGGGTTTGGAAGTCAACATTTTGACGCTTCCAACCAAAAGTTTTTGCCACCGACTGAATTCCCCTGGATGCGTCTGCAAATTGTAAGAAAATTAAAGTCATCATGCTCTATAATATTGAACCAATTCCATGAAAAATGAGAGAATTCCCAAATATTTTGAAAAAAAAAAAAAATTAACATAATTTGAACAATTCGGTTTGCTTATTCATTTCCTTGCTCGATCACATGTCCATTTAATTTTTTCTGTCATAGCAGTGGAAGAAAGAAACATATAACAACAAACGACATTTAAATTCAACAAAAAATGTCCTCTCTTCTTCGTTAGCAGCGGAATCTTTCTGGGAGGAAGACTAGAACATCTTGGCATTTAATTTTAAGTAAAAAACTAAATTGAGATTTGAGGGCTTCATTAGACAAACTATTGTAGGAGAAAAAAAAAACTTTTCTCGTCTGGTCTGAATAAATAACAGCAACCTTGTCCTTAGGTAATAGACAAATCACGTAGAAACAGGTTAGGTGACGCGAAAGATTCATCATTTAAAAGTTGAAAAGGTTACCGTTGTCTGGTACGGCCATCATCAAAGCTCAGCTATAGAATATGAAGTGCAAATTAAATAATATCACGATCTCCATATCATAATACATATTATAATACTGAGAAACATCCGGGAAATTGCTGCTAACGAATTGGAGCGCCGGCTCTTTTTGAAAATTGACCACTGTTTTCCTTGATAGAGACATGAACTTCTACTCTCAATTTGTGATTAACTCGAATACAGCACAAAAATGTAGGAGGTCCAGTTAGAAAAGAATCTTACACAGTGAAAGATCGCAATACTCTTAAACCACAAATTCAACTCATTTGTATTTTTCTTAGTTGCAGTGATCCCCCATTACTTAGTTTGATCCTACTTTTTCGTTTCTTCTTTTGTTTTTCATTTTAGGTTAAGTGTATGTCCAATCAAGTCTAATCAGATATATAACAACTGATTAGACTTGATTGGACATATGTGATGCTGTATTAGACTTGATTGGACATACTTTATTTTAATTTTTAAGGTAGATTTACTGAACAATAACAATTTATTACGAGTGTCAAACGGTTTTAAGATTCATCAACTTGTTGAGGGAAAAAAAAAAAAAAAAAACTAGCAAGTTGTAATCAGGGGTCCTGAAAATCTGAATAATAGGACTGCCCCATCTGACCTGAATTCGAACTGTTTGGATGTGGAAACGGACAATGTGTCCAAGACGCGAGCATCTTTGAAAAATAAACTGTTCCTATGGATAACTGCCATTGATGTCAATAAGGACAGCTGCAGCTGCTTTAAATTTGGAACCCACGTTCTTTGAACGCATGGAAATTAATATCTGCCCGTGCGCGGTCATCTTCCTGGCCGGCGGCCTCCCCTTTTTCCTCGTTTTGTCTCCTGGCTTGCTTTAATGGAATCGAGTTTTTGACTTTCATCTAGAAGGGTCTAGGAAGGCGGAAGTCTAAATTTTGGCCGGAGTAGCATTAATTTAATATCTTTAATTTTTTTTAAGAGCATTTATATATATGAGAAATTTAATATAATAAAAAATTAAACAAAATTAAACAAACTTTTCGTGCAGCCACCATGCGCCTTTGCTACTTCTGCATGTAAGATTCTAAAGTTTCATCAGGTCTCGGGGTTTCGTTATGCATGTAAGATTCTAAAGTTTCATCAGGTCTCGGGGTCTCGTTATATATGTATACATATATGTATCTTATTGTTTGGACTTTGGGTATTCTGTGGATCATGTATGTAAATATAATTAATTATAATAAAAATGTATAATAATACTAAAAATAAGTTATTGGGGAATTTTGAAACGGTTTCTAATCGGATCATGGATGCTTATCAATGAAAATTTTCAGTTTTTCCAAACAAAGAAGCTGCTGCTGCAGTTCAAGGAAGTTTAGTCTACCTTCACCCCTCCTAATCAATTTCTAGCATCCACCAGAAGTCACCAACTGGTTGAGGAATTAACAATTTCACGATCACGTACATTGTATTCGTTCAATTGAAGATAGAAGTTATGTCAAAGATCAATGTGCGTTCCGTGGAATTGGACTTGTTTATTAAAACGAGTTGAGTTCAAGTTAAGTGGGCTTGGCCCGATTAAACTTGGTTAAGTTCGAGAAAGGAAACACATAAAATAAGTCTCATAAAATTATAAAAAAATATGCTCAAATGGGTATCTATGTTTAAATCTATATACAGCCACTTTCTTTAAAAAAAATACATTTTTTAATGAAATGTTTGTTTCAGATCAAGTCAATCTTTGGCTTGAGCTTAATCGAGCCGAGTTCGCAAAGTCGAGCTCAGTTCGAGTTCAAGTTTCTTTCATGACACTCGAGCCGAGTTCAAACTGGCTCCACTCGGCTTGAAGTCGCTCATGAGCAGCCCTACCAAAAACCTATTGATTGCGTAGCGTATAAATGCCCTCTTTATTTTGTAAGGTTGCATTAGGTGCTATTTTGGCTATTATATATTTATATTCTAACAATATTGGAAGGTTAGTGGTCCTTTCTTGTTATAGACGTTGATTAGGACCATTTTCAACATCGGTTTTTCGTTACAAAATGCTTTGCATCATCCTTGTAGTAAACAAATCATGACCTTTTGATTTATAAAATTTTGATGCATTTGGAGTCTACGCTTTGAACAGCATGCCGGCACACACACATAGACACACAAGAAAGAGAGAGAAAAAAGGCAACCTTGGTTGGCTGGATCGGCCTAAGTGTCATGTTGGCAACATGTCATCAGTTTGATTTTTCCCTGTAGTTGCCATTTTTTTGGACTGCAAATGGTGATAGAAGTCAAGCCAAAAGTGGTTGAAGAGAGTAGACACCCTTCATTTTCACCAAACTAACCAGTTTTTTAAGAAAGATTTGCCTGGGTCAAGGAACAAGCACCCAGAAGCTCGAGTTGAAGAGTGCATCGTAAGACCATAGTAATCACAAAGCAGCCTTATACCTAGGGTGGAGAAAAGAGACGGTTTTTCTCCTTCACAAACTACTAATACCACAGGACTACCTAGATCTTGAAATATTTTGAACCTTAGAAGCAGGGAAAGGAAGGACCACCAGTGAAGTTGGCCATGTTTTCTCTTCACCAATTGTAGATAACATTCAATTCAATTCTCGTTTTGAGGCAGCACTTGTTGGATAAATTCTTCTCCCATGAGAGGGAAAGAAACCATGATAGGGCCGAAGGCAGGGTCTGGCAGGGACCATGGCTTTCTCGTAGATTTTTTTTTTAAAGCAAAGACTTTACTTTTAAATTTTAAAGATTTTAGTTTAACATATAGGAAAATTTTGAAAAAAAAAAAAATTCTAACTCTGCTCAGCTCTCATAGGTAGACGATCAGCAGTCTATTGAAACATATATTTGCCGTCGACTGGTTATGTCTAACTCTGCTCTGCTCATAGGTAGGCGATCAGCAGTCTATTGAAGCGTATATTTGCCGTCGACTGGTTAATTCCCTTGGTAAATTTGTCGTGGTTAATCAAAAAGATGAAATCAACTAGTTTAAGGAAAAAAAATAGACAACTAGGTCTAAATTGGCTGGAATAAAGAGCCAACTTTGTCGTGTGGGCAATAAAGAGAGGGTAGAAACGGATTCGGTCAACCAACAGGCTCGTCTATTAAAAGTTAGTTTGGTCAAAAAGATTATCCTTGCTTGATACTGCCACCGCCAAAGTTTCTGGAAGAATGTGCAAATTAAATAATAGCATGATATCCATGTTATAAGACTGAGAAACTTGCAGGAAACTTCTGCCAACGAATTGGACCGCCGGCCCTTTTGAAAGTTTTAGCATTTTTTTTCCGTGACAGTGAGCATTCTCAATTTGCCATTAACTTGAACATGACACAAAAAAAGTTGGAGGGCAAATTACAAAAGAATCTAATAAAGTGAAAGATAGACAATACTCTTGTGCCCATATTGGACATATATGTATTTTTCTTAGTTGCAGTGGTATATAGTTATTTCTTACTCTCGGGTTTTTCATTTTTTTAAAAATTATTTTGGGCAGTTGCAAGGCTTGCTGCCTCTTGCTTACATATAAAAAGAAAGTCTTTAAAAGAAAAAGGGGCTTGGTGTGACGGATGGTAGACAACCCATCTTCATTTCAAATTTCAAGTGTGGTGTCACAATCTTTTATGCTGCAAAATGAAGACCGCGGATTTGTAAGGTAGAACATAATGAGAGCATCTTAAAACATCGAAAACAGACCTTACATTTTAACAAAATAAATGGTTGAGTTGAAACTTCAGCTTTCGGTACTGCATTTATGTTATATGTAAAAGTGATAGCCAAGTTTTGCAATGTAAAATAACACACATTTTGAGATTGGTTTTACTTAGATATCTAGTTCAAGATACTGAAAGTAGACCCTATACCTTAAGAGAATGAGAGGTTGAGTGAGATTTTCAACTTTCCACTAAGCAATTATGCCAAATATAAAAGTGATAGCCAAGTTTCCCAATGTAAAAAACATAAATTCTGAGATTGATTTTATTTAGACATCCGGTCTTCTGTCTTTAGTTTGCCTTCTGTTTAATTAGTGATTCTACCAAGGGCTTGGTAGATTTCAAGCTTGCTTTCAAAAAGAAGGGGGTTCAATTTAAAGATTCTTACTCGATTTTTGAAAAATTTCACTGTCACTACATCCTTTGCACTTTTGCTTACTTTTGAAAACGAACTTCATGCTCTTTATTTTTATTGATATGACTAAACCTCTGGTTTTTAAAACTCAGCGTCCATTATGGAAACCCCTCTCCGCTTCGGATTTTAAAAAAAGGAAACATTGTACTCATAAGTTTTCAAAATTTTAGTTTAACTTATCTAAAAATTTTGAAAAATTATGTTTTGGCTTCTATTTGAAATTATAATTCAGTACATGGAATGAAAAATTCCTAACTCCCCCTGCCCCTAGGGCATGTTTGAATGCGCCTTGAAGAGTAAGCTTTACGTTTGACGACTAATTTTGAGCAGCCTATAATATCAAAAAATGTCCCAAGCTGTTTTTGCAGTAAGATATATATATATATATATATATATATATATATATATATATATATATATATATATATATATATATATATATATATATATATATATATATATATATATATATATATATATATATATATATATATATATATATATATATATAT